>BPTQ01000002.1:85187222-85317819 GCA_019973895.1 Chrysanthemum seticuspe | reverse complement strand
ATATTTCAATGAAAATGAACATGTATTTCTATTATGAGTATATAAATGTGTATAATTGTTACAAAGTGTAAGTAAATGTACAAGTAAAAGTAACTTTATAGAATTGTAGATACATTAATGTGTTTAAGGTAATTTTAGGTAAAAGAAATTTTTAATAGGTCCAAGTAGAGTATAATGATATCATAAAAATTGTAAAAATACATTTCTTGTAAAATTTGAGCGATAAAATAATTATCGTGTAATTTTTAAGAAAAACGTCGTAATAATATAAATTCAACGATTTATATACAAAATAAATTTAAAACACTAGGTAAACTAAAAATATAGTTTTTATAACTAAATGTAAGTATAAAAATATATCGGGATCATTTTTAGAAATAACGGATTAAATATTCATAATAATAACTCACGCGATAACGTTTATTTAATATAAAATTTACGCGTTTAAGGTGAAATGCAATGTCATGAATGAACTAACGTGATGCAAATGATGCTAATGAAATGTAGACTAAACTTAGTCCATATGAAATGTTCGTGATGATATGATCATGAATTCGCCGTTAAACCGTAAAGGTTACGCGAATTTGGAACACGTAAACCTAGTTTACAATAAATGTTGAAATTGTAAGGCATGAATTGTTTCGAGAAATGACCTGGAAGTACGGGTTGTCACAGTGTCTTATCGACGAGTTGTGGATTTACGATTTAAAGTGTCCTGGCTCCTCATACGTTCACTACACGACCTCTTGATTTTGATAGCCTGAACGATGGTACGAGGTTATTTATAAAAGGGCTATAAGCCAAACAACACTTAAGGGATACTTTAACTTAAGAATTCATGTACAACATCATATTGAAAGCCAACATACTACATATACTTGTACACTTATATCGTACACTATACTAAAACGCAAATACTATGCTTTCGTAGGTAATCGTTAAAGATCGTGATCTTGTCATATTCTACCGTTGATAAACATCATATCGTTACACTCCGATGTTGTTCAGTACAGTGAGTTTCATAGCCCCAACTTTTGTTTAACTGTTTAATAAACTCTTTGGGGGAGATACATGTTACTGCTTTTACTGCATGCTAAAATGCTTTATTATGGACAATTACTTGCAAAATGAATACCTTGACTGTATTATTGCATGCCTAAGTTTTTTTTTGCCAAAAGTCCCCAACATCATGGACAACTAATCAATGGGAGTGAGCGCAAATATTGTGGATAGGCCTATCGGAATTGACGAACCCGTCTATGTTATCGGAAATAACAAGGCGCACTATATTTGAGGTTACCTAGGTATATGGAAAAATACCTACCCGGGGCAAGTTACTTATATATTTATATATATCGTTCCGGTGATATATATACAACAGTCAGTCGTGAGTTCCATGAGCTTAGAGCAATAATAACTTTCAAGAAGATAATTGTACACATTGCAATTATACTACAAACTATATTGTCCATTATTGTTTTCAAACCTATACGGTTTCTATCATTTGTATTGACCGGTTAGGCAATCAAACGCACTATGGGCATAATACAATGTAGCCCAATACTTTCATAAACTTGATATCTTGTGATCAACTATTTTGCTTACAAACCTATGAACTCACTCAACCTTTGTGTTGACACTTTTTAGCATGTTATCTCAGGTTCGAAAGGAATTAGCTGGCATGGCATGTGAAGGCGCACGGAAAAACATTTTGAAGACAATGCATATATATTATCATTCGAAAAACATTACAACTTTTATGTTGTACTTTTTATGATTGTATAAACTTGTGGGACCAGTTTGTAAACTCTGATATTTTAATCGAATGATAATGTATTTCAAAACGTCTCACTTATAGTCGTTTTCTGTAACTTGTGCTGTGAACTATGAAGTAATACCTCAGTGACACAATCTTCCGTTGCGATAATTTTGGGGGTGTTACACAAAGCATGTTATAACAAAGAGATGCGGCACTACCATGGCTACCATCCATCCCTGGTTGTACAACTAATGCCCGTTATAGAGTATAGTACACTAAGTTATTGCAATGTTATAGGAGCATATTAGGTAATGATCGTTGGGTGCATCTCGGTTATAAAAATTGGTGCATTATAGTTATAACTACTTTTTTTAACTGTGATTCACCAATATAAAAAGGTGCATCAATCGCATATGATTAACTTATTACATAAAACTTTGAATTAGAACCCTTAACCTTTGTGTATAAAAAAAGAGATTTTTAACTGATTCAACACGCTTATTTTATTAATCACATGGTTAATATACAATGAAATCAATTATCCTAACATGTTTCAGAGTCATTTTATTAATCACATGGTTAACATACTTTTCATCAATTCACAATTGTTAATATGCACTTGCGTTATCCCAATGACAAAGCATGCGGCGCTACCATGGCTACCATAGCTCCGTCTCTGATTGTACAACTAATGCCCCTTAAAGAGCATAGTATACTAAGTTATTGCAATGTTATTGAAGCATATTAGGTAACAATAGTTGGGTGCATCTCGGTTATAAAATTTGGTGCATCATAGTTATAACTAATTTTTATAACTGTGAAGCACCAAAATAAAAAGGTGCATCACAGTTATAAAAATTTGGCCCAAAAAAATTTTTTGGCCCCCAGAAAAAAAAAATTTGGGCGGGAAAAAAACTTTTCGCGGGGGGGGGGGGGGGGGTGGGGTGTGTGGGGGTAGGGTGCGAATTTACAAAACATCCTTAAAGAATGAAGGAAAATACAATTAGGTCCATGTAGTTTGGTGTGAAAAAAGGGAGGGTAAGAGGAGGTGATCCAATGGTTGAGATTACTTTTCTCTTGAGATCAACTTTTTAAATGATCCAATCTATATATATATATATATATATATATATATATATATATATATATATATATATATATATATATATATATATATATATATATATATATATATATGTATATATATATATATATATATATATATATATATATATATATATATATATATATATATATATATATATATATATATATATGTATATATATATATATATATATATATATATATATATATATATATATAGAGAGAGAGAGAGAGAGAGGAGGGTTAATGTGAGAGATAACTTAAAATTGTAAAAATGAGAACCAATTTAGACCATTGTATCTATTAATTGGTCTTAGATGAGATTAGCCTTAAATGAGAAGGTTAAATGTAGTTTTAAGGGTATTTTAGACAATTCAAATCAATTAAAAAAATTCAAATCCACTAGTTGGCTCGTACAGGATTTATTGAGTAATTAATGTACATAGAGCTGATTCACATAAAAATGATTAATACACGATAATTAAATATTGATTTTTACAACTCATGAGATACACAATACCTATCTTATTCAAAATGTCCAACTAATACAGAGTTATTTATTACCTTTTTTGTTCATAATTATCAACTAGTATACAATATCAAAGATTGATAAAGAACAATTGTTTCACATAAACTTTTAGAACCTTTGTGTACAAACACTGATTCACGTGTGTTATCTAATACATAACAAAACACATCCAACTTTAAAAATCTTTACAAAAAATACAACTAAAACTACAGGTACACTTAATACACAATACTAAATTCATACCCATGATACACTCGACACACATCTGATGTTTCTTTTTGCGGGTGTTTTCGTACATGATACACTCGACAAAAACTGATATGTTTGAACACAGAACAACAATGCTAACTACTTCTTTTAAGGCTTCAGTCATGCATGGTGTCATGCAGTCAAAGAGTGCTACGATGATGGGCTAACATATCAACATATGATCGCGATACAACAAGATGTATCAACACATATTAGATGCTTCTTTACGCTTTGCGGGATTTTTTGCACATGATACTCTCTACACATGATACACTCGACACATATATAATACACGAGCACATATGCGTATGAGTGTATCATTGAATATGCAAACTCCATCGATCAACACCGGCGTCCCTATGAGAGACACTGAGTGCTATAATATTGAATTGACACATGTGGTTATTTCGAACATGTATCACCGACGACAGATTTGTGGCGATGGTCAGGTCGCCGACAAAAATTGATTGTTCGTGTTTCAGTGTTAGTATACCCCCGAAAAAGGGAAAAACCCAAATAAAAATATAACTCCTAACCGCAACAAAAATCCCATGTAACAATCCCGTTGATACATGCTAACGTGTGATAGAGGTCGCAAGAGTCGTTAGAAAGAGATCGCAGGAGTAGTGTGAACATGGAGCATGGAGCAAAAAAATGGTTCAGAGGTGAAGAGGAAATGGGGGCTGGAGCAAATAAACTACATTTTACTTTAAACAATGTATCAAATCCATATTAATAGATCTACGAACAAAAAATCCGTAACCGAAAAATAAGCCGGCGGCGGCTTGGGTTTCGACAGCGGCAACAATGACGACTTTTAAAAGCTCTTGCGACATATCTTGTGACATCTTGCAGCGGATAGACGGATGGATCAGTTTGAGAGAGGTTAATAAAGATTGAGTCATGAGGTGGTGGCCGAATGTTTTGTGAATATAAGATGCGGCTGAAAGAGATTGGAGGATGATGAAACCTAATATGAAAAACTGCATATCAGTGTTAATTGTAAATAGTAGGTTAGAGATATTTAAGGGATACGTATATTCTCTATTTTACCCTTTTCATTTAGTTACCAATATTTTTAATTGTAAAATCACAATTTCCACATGTCATCTAGTGTATGGGTTCTTACTTTTAGAATTTTAAAAAAGTTCTCATATGATCTAATTTCTATATATATATATATATATATATATATATATATATATATATATATATATATATATATATATATATATATATTGGCCCAAAAAAAAATTTGGCCCCCAGAAAACATTTTTTTTTGGCGGGAACAAAAATTTTCGGGGGGGGGGGGGGGGGGGGGGGGTAGGGTGCGAATTTACAAAACTTCCTTAAAGAATGAAGGAAAATACAATTAGGTCCCTGTAGTTTGGTGTGAAAAAAGGGAGGGGAAGAAGGGGTGATCCAATGGTTGAGATTACTTTTCTCACTTTTCTCTTAAGATCAACTTTTTAAATGATCCAATATATATATATATATATATATATATATATATATATATATATATATATATATATATATATATATATATATATATATATATATATATACTAGTTTTTGAAGCCCGCCCAATGGGCGGACATGACTTATAATTATTTGTTTGTTGTTTTTTGTTAACTAAAATACATTTTTTAGAATTGTCAAACAATATTATAAAACAATTGTTTATTTGGTTTTTAGTTGTTGGTTTTTTTTTGTTACGAATTATAAAGAATTGTATAGTTTGCGTGGATGGTTAATAACACAACATATATAATATTTACAACATTATGAATTTTATGTATGTGTGTATTAAAAAACAAATATGTTATTAATTAGTTATGGTTGTTAATTTTGTTTATAATTATGTTTTTTGTTATGTTAGTTTATCCATCAATATCGATTGTGTGTTATGATTGTTTTGTGGTTGCAATTATCACTCCCTCATCCTTTTCGTATTGGGTTAGTTGCTTAATACTCTACTTTCATTCATCAGTTTGACTTGAACTAAAATAAGATATAAATCTGCCTCGCTCGGCTGCCGACCCATGAATTTTTCAGAGCGGGCCGGTAAGCTCGGCGTACGAAAATTGTTGGGTAATGAATATATTGATATAAAGAGCCTTCGTTTCGTTAATGTCAAGGAGGAATATTCGATGGGTTATTATTATTTTGTGTTAGTTCTTGTCATGTGAGAATCAAGAAAAGAAAGGGGGAATGATGAATGAAGCATATGGTAATGAACTTCGATTCTCTTTTTTTTTCAAAAACTATCACAATTTAACCATAATTATGATAAAAAAACGTTTGAGTGCATGCATGTATTTGACTTTCCAAGCGGGTTTCAATAAAAATGAAAATTATAAACATTATTGATAAATAAAAATTATTTATCCTTTTCAATTAACTATAGTTTTAAAAAAAATACTGAAAAAAATTGGTACATTCGCCAGCAAGCACTTTATATTCCAAATTGCTAAATATGAGAATAAAGACTAATATTTTCGCAACAATCCAGCTTTTATTCCATGAAATGATTTGAGGTTTTATTTGAAAGAGAGTGAATATTGAAAACATAAAGAAGAAAGGTTGTATATATATGTCGATCTCCCATAAAGCAATAAGTATAACAAAAAAAATCCACAAATTATCTCTCTTTGATTTCTTTACACAATAATAATATTATGGAATTTCTCGGAGATTTCTTTACACACAATAAGATTATGGAATCTATGAAACGTAAACAACATTGAGTAATTTCACATGTTTAAGTTACACACAATTGTTCTATTAAAAACATACAGTAATAAATAAGTAAATTAGGACCACCTTGGTTCAATCCACCCATGAGGGATACAAAGATTTTTAAAAGAATAGTACCACTGTTTGTCAAATTGTTTGTGTTTGTTATAATGTTCTTTGCAACAACATAGTATATGATTTAAACTCAAATGTGAAATAACGCTTTTTTATAACATTTGTAGTAGCATAGCCCTTCCGATGGGTGGGCAAGGCTTATGAATATCACTGGAAAAATTAAGTTTATAAAAATAAGTTATAAACATACCAAAGGATTTATTGAATGCATTAAAAACGAAAATAAGTAATGTTTATCGAGTATAATAAAAGAAAGTTACAAAGCGATACAAAACAACAAAGTATACAACCAAATAAACGCAAATGTGAAATGAAGATTATTTTTATACATCGTTTGTATACAATGTACGGTGTTTCTTATGTTTCGTTTTAGATCATAACTATGATACATGTCATTTGTAAATACACCGTTATTTATATATGCAGAAAATGCAGTTTGTTGATTGCTTCACAAGAGATAGTGGCGCAGATATTCGACTTGAATCGGATGTTTGAGCTTCATCAGAGCTTTAACTTTATGTGTCTTAACCATCTCCCTTGATATAACCAAAAAAAAATTTGCTGCTTATATTTATAGCCAATCGCAACGTTCCATCACACCGGGCCCCAAAAATCTTGACTAACCATTTACTAATCCTTGCTTGTTTCAGGCTTCTGGACAGTCTTATACAACATCGAGGTTCCTTGAAAAACCATCAGCTGTTCTTTCTGTACTCCTTTAACTGCAAATGGTAAACACTAATGAACAACAAAGAAAATACAGTACTTTTAACAGAACCCTCAAAAGAAGTGTTGCAACTGCTAACACATGTTAGGGGGTGTTTGGCATTGTATTAAAAAAGCAAATTGTTTGATAATTGTGATTTCAGATAATCATTTCTAGTATTGAGTACAATGAAAGTGATATAGATCATCTAATGAATTAAAGGTCAAAAATCACTTTTGGATAACCATTTTTAGAAGGTTGCTGCAACAGATGTGTCTCTCGTTACCGGTCATTTATCATGTAAATGCATTGATAAATAGATATCTCCAAACACTCTTGATATTTGCAAGCTTATCATCTAATTTCTAACAGCATAATCACATCTAATCACTACTGCTAGTGTGACATTTTGTTACAACCGAATATTCCATATCACATAAAAAAATTAAAACGCAATGTCAAACACCCCTAAACATAGCCAAATTGTTGCTAAATAGAAATGCAAACCTCTACATCAGGAATCTTCTCAAACCCAAACTTCTTGGTCCATTTCATTAGCAGCAGGAAGTGCAGGATCTTGACATTCAGAGAAGCTAGAAGTTCTTCAATGCAAGAGAACAGAGATCGAAAATAACCCTACAAACACCCATTTAACGTAAATAAGATGAAGTAAACTCCACACAATCGCACAAAGGTGAAAATTTCGACCCGTTTCTTTGTAAATGGGGCATACTCTAGTTATGTATCTCTAATGGGTCAAAACTGTTAGAATGATAATTGCAAGGGAAATTAAAACAGGTCAAACGGATTAAGAATCGCCCAAAGTGTACTTTCTTTTTTTTTTGCCGCAAAACTCCTAAATCAATTTAATCAAATGCTGGAATTTATTAAAATCATCTTAATTTTTAATCGGAAAACAAAAAATGTCAGATAAAATATGTTTACGTCAATCCACCGCGTACACCATATTGCTTATTTTGGCCCATTACCAAAACTTGCCCAACACATCGATTTTGCCATTTTAAAAAAAGAATCATGTTTCGTGCTCACCAATCCTTGACATTCACTGGTTGTTGCTACTAAAGGAAGTCCAGCTACTTCATTGCCAAAGATACGAAAGATGCCAGCAGATACAACCGTTGAGCTGCACATAAAGAAAAGAATTACACTTGCAGCAACCTCATATAAGAAGAAATAAATAGTGTTAAATCAAAGAGATTGTCTTACTTGACTGTAAATATAGCACACTACATCCCACCATAGTCTTCTTGTTTTAAATCATTTGGCAAAATCAAATTCATATACCCATAAAAGTATAATATAGAATTTCCTCACATCAGAATATAAACTACTATAAAGTTTAACATCCTTGAAAAATAAAAGTCATAAGTCCATAATTATTTATCAATTAAAAAAAATAAAAGAAAAAAAAAGTTTCCGAGTTTGACCCATTTTTTACCATTTTGACCAAACCGACTTTTTTGACCGATAAATGAAAAATCGTATTGGTTGACCGCCGATAAGCGATATATCACTAATATATCGACCACCAATACCAATATTTATAACACTGCAAACAACAGAATGTGAGCAAAATTTAATTAACTTTTTGCATGTCTATAACTAATGTGATTGGAGTTGTGATACGTATCATCTCAACTAAGAGGCACAATACCCACAAATTTGAAGTATTATCTAAGCTCCTCATATTTAACTAAAAACGTTATAAATGTTACATGATTACGTGCAAGATCTTTAGTAGTGTACCCAAAGCTATGATCATTTTCATGGAATAATAAAACCATGTAAAACATGACACAATCAATGTTCATTGTGTATTTTGATACATCTAGGCCCAAGTTAACTAACAGATTAAAGTAGAATACAATACTTTGAATCAGAAGATAAAAACCCACACTATACCAACTAAAGGTTGTTAAAGTATTAAACTTAAATACACCTATATGTTGGGTCACAGTATTACATCTTCATAGTCTATACCAACTAAATAACTTTTATAAGGATAAACATACTTGCTTTACTTTAAAGAAACAAACTAATTTAAACCTTGATGAGTCAAATTAAAATGGGTTCAAACATTCTTCCTTAAACTCAGTGCATATCCAAACAGCCTATTACACCAAAATTGTTATAATAATTCACTGAAACTTGCAAAAAGATGATGTGTTATTAAAACCATGAATTTGAAAGAATCTGTAGTCATTCAAAATAGAACGTATGCATTAAAAATAAGCTTTTGACTACTTTTGACCTGCTAAGCTATGCTATTATATTTTGAGAAAATTACCAAAAGAGGACTTTTTTTCAAGGTTGATCCGTTTTTAAGACTTTTTTTCATCTCTTTCCCAAAAGAGCCATGCTCAACCGGCGCCTGCTCAACCGGCACCTGCTCAACTGCTCAAGTACAAAAAGAATGACACGTGGTAAATTTTGGGTGGAGTCAAGCAGTTGAGCAGTCAAAGTCGAGCAGTTGAGCAGTCGAGTCGAGCAGTTGAGCAGTCAAAGGAATGACACGTGTCATAAAAATAATGGACTTGATCAGTTGAGCAGGCGCCGGTTGAGCATGGCTCTTTTGGGAAAGAGATGAAAAAAAGTCTTAAAAACGGATCAACCTTGAAAAAAAGTCCTTTTTTGGTAATTTTCTCTTGTATTTTTTGTTTTTTTTCTGTTTGACCCGTTAAAGATAAAGCACACCCCACGTCAACCCATTCATCATTAAGTATATAGTGACATTAAGAGTTACCTGGGATCGTCATCATCGAGCGAGCTGATAGAAACCGTTTATGAACCAATGGGTGTCGGTGCATACTTCTTTCTTAGTTTTTGAACATGCTTTACAACCTATAATAACAAAAATACAAATCAGGCATGTGTTGCTAAAGAATCTTGTAAAGGAATAACAGTTTAAGAGTTACCTGGGATTGCCATAATCCAGTGAACTGAAATAAACTGTTTATGAATCAATGGGTGCCAGTGGAAACTTCTTTCTTAGTTTTGAACTCAGTTTACAACCTATAATAACAATAATATAAATCAGCCAAGTGTTGCTAAAGAATCTTGTAAAGGAATAACAGTTTAAGATGTATTGTATGCCGTTTCTTAGACATGTAAAATAATTCTGATAGAAAACAGGGAGGGAATATATTAAGTGACCAACCATGGTAATTTCCCTTGCTGCCTTAAAAGACGAAAATCTCTTTTTCTGACATTGCATTCACTGCCTTTGCGACTGCTCTCTAGTGTAATCAGGACACTTTTTGATTATGGTGTTTGATAAGAAGCTGAGGCGCAAACCTCTCTTAACAATACGATATTTGGGTTGGATCTCACCCAGACTATACCGTTGATACACAACTGCAAATTCACGTTGACACACTATTCTTCAAGTACTCACACCAAAATGCATGAAATAGTTTCGAATCAGATGCAATATGGAACATAAATGATCAATTATATGCCAAAGAATACCAAACAAAATTATAAAACAGACCAAAAAATAAACATGGGTTGGAAGCCTCACAATGAGTCTTTCAGGTTCTCTCATTTAGCATTAGTCTCTTAATCTGCCAAATAAAACAAACACTGGAATATCTGTTACTTCAGTAGATACATAAAAAGATAGTTATCCAAAAACTTAAGCAACCATGTGAGCTACAAATCAATTATCAACAAATTGATTTGTAGAACTAAAGGGGGACTAACTAAGAAGAGGAATAAATACTTACATTAGTAAAGGAGCTTAGACCTGAACCATCAAGACCCACTATACCACAAATGAATCAGTGATCCCCAGCAAAACATTGAATAAAGAGCTTTGAAAGCTGGTCTTTTCCATACACATGATGTTGACTTTAGTATGCTAAATACATGAAAAACGAAGTTCAACTTGTACCCGGGCGTCTCAAACTCCCCTTTATCCAAACAACCCCATGATTAATAAACTTGTTTCTCTGTATTCGATAATGTTGTCCTTAAATCATCAAAAGGCCATAATTTGTTTTTGTCACGCACTAAAAAAATGAAAAAGAGCAGAAGCACCCAATGGGTTGAATCCTTGGTATAAATATGTGTTTACATTCGAATGTGTGTATATTATCAATACATGACTGCATGTGTAACTATATCGTTCAAGCAGCAAAAGAAATTTTTCTATAAACTTAGTAGATGATTTTAAAAAGTGAAAAGAACGAACCAACCACTCCTTGTGTCCCTGAAATACTTCTTGATTCAACCTCTTAACAGCAATCACAATGTCGGTTCCCTGCTTTGAAGCTGCAAGCGAACGTTCAGAGTTTGCATTGTTGTAGCAGCAATTGAGCAAGGAATAAATAACAATACATACAATTTTTATGTTCCTCGATAGATAAAAGTTAGAAACCATACCTTTAAAACTGCAATTGTTATGTCATAGTTGTTAATAAGAAAAATTGTTTGCTGCTTTGATTTCGTGAATGTTTTGGCAAGCTTAATAAGCAAGTCATCAATAGTCATTTTAGTCTTTCCATGTTCAAATCAAACTGTAAATGGAGAAAATCATTAATACCTATGGGAATAACAAAAACAATTCATTATATGCATGAGTTTGTGTCTTAACCTGGCCATCCCCATAGTCAACGTTAAGTTGAATAAGCGAAGCTGTAAACTCAACATAGCGCCTCATGACATAATGTGGATGCACACCATCCTCCCATAATGTCTTCACATTAGCGTTTCATAGACTATTGATGTGCATGTCAAATACCATCTTGAAACGTGGGCACAATGAAATGGTCACCTAACAACAACCGTATTGCTCATTCAAGAAAGATAAATGCAGTAGAGATATGTCTAATAGTTTTCTACAGATATGAAGAATGAAGTCTGATGCAGGTTTTACTGACCAGGTCTTAATATTTATCGTGTCTCGCTATACCTATGGTCTACCCTAATGCACTAACGGGCAGTGTACCCGGTCGTGTGTAGTGTAGTAAATGGTAAAGCCGAGGTCGTCCCAAGAGCTATGTGTGTCGGATTATTACTAAGTCTAATTGTCACAGAATTATAATGGTTTCGATAGGGTTTTAATTAATTAAACTACTAATGCAGAATATAAAATAAAAACAAATAAATGGTAAAGGGAAATCAAATAGAGGAATAGTGGTGCTAACCTAGTCAATCCTCCTAGCTAGTTATGTCTACGTCTACCTACTTCCAATTACTTCATGTGGGGTCAAATTCGAGAGGACAGCATTTGGTCAATTCGCCCTAACCTATCAGCAAAGATGCCACCACAGGAGAAATCAGGCGCACCGTCATAAGTCCTGTTGTTCCTGGTCCCCTAAGCCGAGTCATTAAGTACCGCTACATGCTAGATTCTAAATAGTGAGTGCCCGGCTGTTAGGAACTTAGACACTACACCCCCCAATTCTTAAGTTCATCCAAACGATAGGTGATCAGTTGGTCAAATCGTACAAGTAGAAAGGGTCGTCAGTTGGTCATATCTTACCCTCCCCATCTCAGTCCGCTCACCTAGGGTCATTTGGTCATATCTCCTAGGCAATTGGCCTCTATCGCCATTCAAAACTACCGAACCAAGGGTGACTACCAAAGAACTATGCATGCATACACTTAGAAATAATTGTACGGAAGTAAAGGTAAACGCAAACAAAACAATTAAGGAATCATAACTAGGCTAGCACCAAAGGGTGCTTAGCCGCTCATATTAATCATGCAAATCAATTCAATATTCAAAGGTACGAAATACATGAATTGAAAGTAAAAGAAATAATAAACGCTAAAGCTTATCGTAATGGTGTGACTTCTCCCTTGGAAACAGCTCCGTATGCTTCCCTAGACCTGCCTTGAGCTTTTTCCCACGTTCTCAGAGTGTTGTGTGTGGAATGGGATGCTCTGAAATGCTGGAATTCGTGGGGTATTTATAGGCCAGGTCTGGGTTACGGCGTAACCAATAGAGGAGTTACGCTGTAACCTTCTATTTCTTCGTAAATGCACTAGATCTGCTAGTTACGGCGTAACCTTACAAGTGGTTACGCCGTAGTCTTCAATAAACTCGGTTACGTCGTAAGTGATGCAGTAGTTACGGCGTAAGTATCAGCGGTGTGGAACCTCTTTTGACCTAATGGAGTTACGTCGTAACCTTTGGGAAGAGTTACGCCGTAACCTCTTGATAAGTTGGACTTCGGGGTCACGCAATAGTTACGGCGTAATGTGAGAGACGAGTTACGCCGTAACTTCTTCAAAATAGGCATACTGTGATAAATCTTTAGTAATGTTTCCATTTCCGCGTCTCTTTAGCTCCAATGCTCGTAATTTACCTGAAAGTGGAAAATAATGGAAATCAAGCGTAAATCCATATAAATGATATAAATAACGAGCATTATCGGGGGAAATTAACACTTAATATTCAGGACTATTTGATGTTATCAAATATCCCCCCACTTGAACTCTACTTGCCCTCAAGTAGACCTTATTAGATAGATTCCTAAAAAGATATCTCCCAAAACCTGGAAAATATGAGTTTACAAATCCCTTATGCTAGAATAAAACAAAGCCGAACACCTCACGAAAGGGGAACAAACACTCAAATCTCTCAACTATTCTAAGTGTCAATTTCGGGGTGATCACTCAATCGCACAGTCATAGCATGTATTCTATCATAAGCTTGGCGGTTACACAAATCTCCACCACTAGAGTTAAGGGCTAAACAATTCTCGAAGGCAATATGGGTAGACACGACAAAGGTTAAGGGGTGACTCGTCATTACTAACATGTCACGGCGAAGTGGACAAAATCAATGATACATGACCAAATCCATGGCCAAGACACCAAAGATTGCTCGCTGCATCACCTAGACACGCTTCATGAATAAAGGGTAGGATAAGACATGGGATATATAATTGGTGTAAAAAGAAAAACAAGCAGGTAGTCCAAATCTATAACCAAGTCATCACCACTTACCGTCCGCCCAAAGTTCAAGTTTAGAAGTCTAGAGATCGAATCATGAAATGCGAGGTAGATGCGTCATTAGAGGACGTCGTGATGGGCATACTACCTTTTCTTCTTCTGTTGGCAAAACCACCAACTCCAATCTTCAAATGTGACCGAGGTGGCCTCCTCGATACTAATCAATAAAGCTTCATACTATAGTGCTTATAACATCGCACTTTACAATATCAAAACTCAATCAACTATTTTTTTTTTTCAACATAACATAATAACATAATATCCCCCCACTTGAGATGAACAATGGGAATTCGGGGGTCTTCAATGATCTTCATAAATGTTGTCGATGAAAGCGTGATTTCCAAACATTTCCACTCGAACCTTGAACTTAGGCAAATGATGACTTCCCAATCACAAATAAAGACTACAGGGAAGGCTAAGGTGTATAGGTGTAACGAAACTATATATAGGGTTGACAAAATGAAAGGAATGGCTCAGAAGGGTGTATCTAGGGGTATCTTGCACTAAAGGGGAGTGCAACAAAAGGGTTTCACATGGGGGTCGAAAAGTCGAGGTGACTAATCGATAGACTCACAATGGTGGCTGTTTAGGTGATAATCCTATAATATTGCCTTCTAAAACTGAAAAGTCCAAATACATCAAGCTAACTCAACAAACCTCGTCTATGGTCTCGAAATGATGCAAAGGCCAAGTTCTAAAGTTTACAAGCTACCGGCACACTCATAATTTGGTGGATTTGGGGTAAAATATAGGAAACGGATAAGGCCAATCTCACCATGTAATGTCAAGGGTTGTATGTGCTCGGCTAAGGTCTAATCTAGTTAGGTTCGGAAAAACATGTCAAAATTTTCAAAATGGCATAATTTTTCAAAATAAACTAGAAAAATGAGAGCGAAATAAAGTTCAAGAGATAATTCTACTCCCGTCCCCCCACTTGAATTGTACAAAGTCCCTTTTGTACTAGGAATTAAAATAAAGGTGAAGAGAAAGGTAGAATTAGAGCGAGAAGTTCCCTGAAATTTGTTCCAAAAAGAAGAAGGCCCACGAGAAAGAATCGTGCCTTCGTTTAAGCGTCATGAACAAACTTCAATCCCTGAAATCACAATACCGACAAGCATAATTCTAAAAAGAAAAAAAATAAAATGAAAAACAAACCTAACTCACTTTCGTAGGAATCACGGTTGCATTTAGCGAATGCAACAAGCCTTTTAAACCACTTGGTGTCCTAAGTGGACGAGTGAAGTCTCGTGAGGGTTTACAGGGAGCACACCCACAAAGTTCATTTAAAAACTAATACAAGGTTACTGTGTTTTAAAATGGAAGAATTAAAGCAGAGGAGAGTTACGTCGTAACTCCTATGAGGGAGTTACGCCGTAACTGGCAAAACCTGGTATGAGCTGTGAAGCGAGTAGTTACGGCGTAACCACTGAGAAGGAATTACGCCGTGATTGGTAATGCGTTAAGAATTCTGCTGCTAATATGTTGGTTACGGCGTAATCACCAAGATGAGTTACGCCGTAACTCTGTTCAGATCAGAAACTGCAGCAGCAATTAGTTCCTCATTTCCTGGAAAATGGTTAGAAAACACAAAACCTAACAGAAAGGAAATAAAAACAAAAGAAAGGGATAATTCGGGTTGTCTCCCGAAAGAGCACTTTTCTTTATTAACGAGTCTTTAAGTTAGACTCAGAGCCGCGGGGCTACTAGACCGGTGCGAAGAATTCATCACCTGATAGCTTGTTAACATCCTGCCCGTAATAAATCTTTGCGCGGTGTCCATTTACCTTAAAATATACTCCTTCCTTGTTATGAACTTCAATAGTCCCGTAAGGGAATACCTTACTTACTGTGTATGGGCCAACCCAACGAGATCTCATTTTTCCAGGGAATACTTTGAGTCTTGAGTTAAAAATGAGAACTTCCTGTCCTACCTCGAATCATTTATCCTTGATTAGCTTATCGTGCCATATTTTGGTCCTGTCTTTTTATGCTCTGGCATGATCATATGCTTCGTCTCGTAATTCAGCTAAACGGTTTATTTGGGAAAATCTGTGCTCCTTGATTATATCAGCCTCCAAGTTGACATTTTTGAGAGCCCAATATGCTTTGTGTTCCAACTCTACGGGAAGATGACATGCTTTTCCGTAAACAATCTTAAAAGGGGTGCTTCCAATAGGAGTTTTGAAGGTCGTTCTGAATGCCCATAATGCCTCATCGAGTTTGTCGGACCAATCTTTTATGTTACTGCTGACGGATTTCTCTAAAATCCGTTTGAGTGCCCTGTTGGTGTTTTCAGTTTGCCCGTTGGTTTGTAGGTGATAAGGTGTAGACATTCGGTGGAGTACCCCATATCTATTCAGAACTTTCTCCATAATAGCATTATAAAAGTGCGTCCCTCGATCGCTAATGATGGTCTTAGGGATCCCAAACCTGGAGAATAATTTTTTCAAAAAGCGAATGACACTCCTAGCGTCACAAGTCTGCAGGGCCTCTGCTTTAACCCATTTCAAAACGTAATCGACAGCTACAAGGATATAACTTTTATTCTTCGATGGAGTGAAAGGTCCCATAAAATCGATCCCCCAAACATCAAAAACCTCACATACCATAATATTGTTGAGTGGCATCTGATTCCGAGAAGAGATGTTCCCTGCCCTCTGACAAGTTGGACTTCGGGGTCACGCAATAGTTACGGCGTAATGTGAGAGACGAGTTACGCCGTAACTTCTTCAAAATAGGCATACTATGATAAATCTTTAGTAATGTTTCCATTTCCGCGTCTCTTTAGCTCCAATGCTCGTAATTTACCTGAAAGTGGAAAACAATGGAAAACAAGCGTAAATCCATATAAATGATATAAATAACGAGCATTATCGAGGGAAATTGACATTTAATATTCAGGACTATTTGATATTATCAAAGTCCATTTGAGAAACAAATATATTAATAAGATAAAACATTTTATCTTATATCAAATGCATAGAATATGACCTCACATCTAAAATCCAAGTGATGAACATCGATCATGAGTTCCAGAGATTTGCGTTGAGGTAGTATTTGGGATGACGTGGCTTTAAAATCCCTGAAACAAATTACAAAACTTTAGCTAATTACTCTCTTTAAGGAAACAATATCCTCGTATATACATACATATGATATGATTTGATGATTACTTCTAGCAACTTACTCTTGAAGCTGATTAATAGAAGTTTTCAACTTCCTCGTATCAGGGAGTGTATAAATCATAAATATACACGACGGTCGTAAGTCAGGGAGAGTCATAATGAGAATAGGTCATTCAATTTTCTGATCTAAACACCCCTTTATTGTGCAGTGACCTGATAACCATGGCTGAAAAGAGTTGTCCTCTTAACCATGCACCACCTACTGGGCTCACAAATTGTTCAATTATCGCAACCTATCCAATAGTAATAACAGATTAGGATTAAACTTTCAAACCACTGTTTGATAAAAACTATAACCATCATTATATACATTACTGAAATAACCCAGAAATGATCTATCTATAAGCTTTAAAATAACAAAATTTTCAAACAATCACACCTATTAGATGTGACTAACATCTTTCACTATGTGGGGATGTTTTTGTATACTTTGGAGCACCTTTTTTACGCCGTTTTAGTAAGCCTTATGTGAACACTTAAAAATTCTTTAACTTTTACAAAAAAAGATAAGCTAATAAGGTTAAGAAAAAGGTTCTAACCATCAACATTTATGCTTATATTCACACTTTCCCTCTGAATAACAATGGGATGCATGTGATTATCATCCTTTGAAGCTATATCAATATGTGATATTAGAGGGCTATGTTTTTTGCATTCCCATAATTAATAGTATACTTAAATTCAGCATAAATAGTGATTGCACACATACCATTACTTCCACCTATATAGCTGGAACAAAGAAAACAAATTTTCTATAAGCATTGAATCAATCAGATAGGTAATTTGAAAAGTAATCCCAAACATCCTTAAAACTGCTTAATTACAATAAGCAGATAAGTAATCTGATAAGCAACCCCAAACACCACCTAATTATATTTTTATCTATATGTCAAATAATCAATCAGTTTTGGATAATCAATGTAGGAGTAGCAACAACAAAATGATTCTATATATCTCGTCGGTGATGTCCAGGAACTTATGATGGAGTACATAAATAGAAATAATCTTCGTGATCCAAAAAAGAAAAATCAAATCATATGTGATTCGAGGTTACAAAGTCTCTTTGGAAAACCACGTGTTGGTCACATTCAAATGAAAGAGATTCTAGAATACCATTTTTTTACAGTGAAAGAGGTGTCACTGGTGAAAGAGAACTCACGGAAAAGAATAGTCAACCATACTGCAGTATAGGAGGATGCTGATTGGACCGCTGAAAATAAGCTAACAGTAGGTAAAGATAAGAAACGTAGAAATCGTACTAACGGTGAAGATCGTGCACAACACAATAAGCTGGATGAATATGCTGCAGTCGATGTTCATAATATGAATTTAATATACTTGCGCCGGGATTTGATGGAGATTCTTCTAGAAGATAGTGAAAATTTTCATGGCAAGGTAGTTGGCTCAGTTGTGAGGATAAGAATATCTGGCTGTGATCTTAAGCATGATATGTACAGGCTTGTCCAAGTTGTAGGTAATGTTTGTATATCTTTATTTACTGGAACTATGACTATTATATTAGCTTATAATTGATCATCACTTTATCACCTAAAGCTTACAACCAATACCTACAGGGTCATTCTACATGCAAATCATAAATAACAAAAATTTCACAAGTACTCGCATAAACTAATTATGTGATCATTGCAAATTCAAAAAATAATACATGTAACTCTACACAGAATCAATTAATCATATATGTTTTAGGAAAGAACCTTGCATAAATACAAAAACAAACCTGACAATATAAACGTGGTTTTTAACCGTATGAATAAAATCTCGTACTCCTCCATTGTAGAAGTAAATTGTAAAAGGGAGGAAACGTGAGGCCTGCACATTGTTTCAGTCATTGTAAGCAAGTAGACTACAGTGAATCTCGTGTTGATATTGACTATTTATACCATGGTAATTAAGATGGGTGCATAAATACACAATTGAAGAAGAAAATACACCACTATTTAAATACCTATATCATCCAACCACTGCTTAGAAACTAAGATATATGCATAACAAAGGTTTAGTTTATTCGTATTGGGGAACATTGCATAGTCGCATGATTCTCTTCCAACATTCACCTCTTTATCTTTGTGATTGTCATCATTACAGAAACTTATGATATTTATCTGATATATAAGATTCCCTGTTTTTG
This sequence comes from Chrysanthemum seticuspe, assembly GCA_019973895.1. NCBI lineage: Eukaryota > Viridiplantae > Streptophyta > Magnoliopsida > Asterales > Asteraceae > Chrysanthemum > Chrysanthemum seticuspe. The sequence continues at coordinate 85,298,279 of BPTQ01000002.1, read as the reverse complement.
TATTTGTGATTGTCACTTGTGTCAATTACATAAATCAAAGCCAAAACATCTAAATCATGCACACGTAACTGATTATACTAACCTCCAAAAATACAATGATGATGGCGCTCATTTTTTTCAGACTCAAATTTGTTTTAGGGTTTTGTGTGTGTTTTTACTTGAAGAAAGGGACACCGAATAAATTATTACTCCCTCCGTCTCAAAATTATTGTCCCCTTTTGACTTTTTCGGTCTTTACTTTTCAACTTTGACCTTAAGTACTTTTGTTTATATTACATAATACTTGATACAAAATATATGACCGGATTGAGTTTTAAATGTATTTTCATTTGGTATAATTTTTATCAAAAATTGTATAGCAAAAATAAAAATATTTATAGTCAAAGTTGAGAAAGAAAGACCAAAAAAGTCAATAGGGGACAATAAATTTGGGACGGAGGTAGTATCATCTAAGTTGTAGGGATTCTCTCATAATGATCCTTCCATGCAATATGAATTATTTAAGTATTACTTACTTATTTTGAATTGTAAATCCCAAAAAGTGGCTTGGTCTAGTAGTTGAGGCATTTGTATGTGGATTAAATGGCTCAGGTTCAAACCCATCTTTTTTTAAATATTAATTACGAATTTAACACCTTAAATATCGTTGCTTAGGACCCTAATTAAGTTAATCCGAATTTAACATTACAAAAACACTAAAACAATTGTATTTAGAATAGGATTTCGATTCCAATAAAATTATAGCCATTTATAGATTATAATATGCAACATAATTATCAAAATAACTTGTTGCCTAAGTGGTAAACACACATGTTATTTATCCAAATAACCAAGGTTCAATCCTTGCAAGGCTAATTTTTTATAAATAATTTTCAAAAATATTTAATAAAAATCCGAAATTTACAAAAATAATTATTAAAAATCCGAAATTTACAATTAGTGCTTAGGTGGATAAAAATATTGCTTAGTTGGACAACAAATGATTATGTGGCATTAAATTGAATTACACGGCATTGAGGTGACATTTGTGAAAAATGCCTCATGTTATATATAATATAGAGATATATATATAATATTCCGAGCAAATTAACAAGTCGAAAAGTATATGTATTACATTTCACATGTAAAAAGAAGGGTGAAAGCTAAAGATACGCAACATATTCTTCCAAATAAACATGTCTACGCAATGTACTTTATAAATTGTCAAATATACGCAACATATTTTCAAATAATCTTTGATCTATCTAATATGACTGGTTAGCAGCATGTTACAGGTTACCTTTGCTTAAAACTTACATCGTTGGTCCCCCAAACTGGACCAAATTCGTGCATTTGATCCAATTTTGGTAACGCTCGTTAAAAAAAATTAAAAACGTTTAATTTTTTCCTTAAAATCTAGATAAAATCTTTTTTTTGTAATTTAAAATTAGGAAAAAAATATAACTTTTTTTATACATTTATTTTTATATATATTTTTTTAAATCTGGATAAACTTTTTATATATTTTTTTAAAAAATCTTGAAAATTGCAATTTTTTTAAAAATAAAAATTATTCAAATTCTTAAAAAAAAAAAGATTTTTATAAAAGTTTTTCCATGGTTTTACAGATTTTTATTTTTTTTAATCTGGATAAACTTTCATTTTTTTTTAAATCTTGAAAATTGTAATTTAAAAAAAAAATTAAACAGATTAAAAAAAATAGATTTTAAAAATAAGTTTTTTCCTATTTTTCCATATTTTTTTTTAACTGTCAGAATTTATATTTATTTTAACAAAGTATAATTTTCAATATATTTAAAGAATATAAAGAGTTTATCTATATTTAAAAAAAAAGTGTATACAAAATTATCATTTTTTTTAAATTTTAAATTAAAAAAAGTGTATTTTAAGAAAAAAAATTAGAAGTTAAAAAAAAAAATAACGAGCGTTACCAAAATAAGACTAACTGCGCGAATTTGGTTCAGTTTGGGGGACCAACGGTGTAACTTTTAATCAAGGGTGACCTGGTAACCTGCTGCTAACCGGTCATATTAGCTAGATCGAAGATTATTTGAAAATATATTGCGTATCTTTGACAATTTACAAAGTACATTGCGTAGACCTGTTTATTTGAAAAAATATGTTGCGTATCTTTAACTTTCATCCAAAAAAGAAACAATTTAGGCAATCTCCATAGCAAAGAAAAATATGCAACAATAATAGTTATAATAAACACACAAGCACACCCACATGTGTTAACTAATTGATTAATGGGAGCACACTTTCAACTTTGGCCAACCAAAAAAGTGACTCATACTCCGTAGAAAAATAAAGAAATGATTTGCACATTCAATTTTTTGACTGAGACATACTAATATATGTATTAAAACACTTGTATTGTTTATATATTCTGCTTTAACTTATTATACGTTAAAGAATGCAAATCAAAACATCATATGTAAATTATCTCTTTAAATAAATATGATTATTTAAAATAGCTCCAATATAGTGTGGAAAGGACACATTGTATCACTGAGTTATTCATTAGCTTACCATAAACCGAAAATCAAACTACTTTATTATATTTTAAAAAAAGTTCTTAAATTCTTTTTTGATCATCAGTAAAGTTCATAAATTAATAATTGAAAAAGAAATGTTATGCTTGTTGGCCGGTGTTTATTCCTCGGTTAGCGAAAACAACAACGAACAATTATCAAAAGAGATTAATTCACATTGCATGACACTGAAATATACAAAATCAGAAGTCTTCACCGTATACACACTAAATTCCATGACTGCTCCATCGGCGAAATCAAATCTTGTACTCTTTTGGGCGAAAAGCACATACTAAATCGAATACCGCTAATGGATGATTTTTGCAACTGTGAAATAATGTTAAAAAAAATAGTGTTTTTAACATGATGAAATGTATAACATAAAATTAAGAGCCCGTTTGGTTTGTGAGTGGAATTAGAACTGGATTCAGATTTACGTAACTTAAAAGTACATTAAAAGTTATTAGGGTGCGGTTAGTATGCTCATGGGTTTAGAATAGGATTTGTATTTGGTATAGATTAAAAGAAAAAGAGGAGAGAGAAAGATGGTGGGGACAAAAAAAACACATTTAATTACAAATAAAATATTGGTTTTTAATATTTTGAATTAATATTTATAATATCATATTATTAAAAGAAAATAGAGAGACATAGAGAAAAAAAAAATGACCTCACATGAAAGAGAGAGAAAAAAGTGATAAAATAAAACACCAAATTCTTATTGGTTGGTATCATCAAAAGATATCAACTTAGCCTCCTATCAGGGTGGTGGCAATGGGATGCGGTATGGTGATGCATGAGGCCATGCCGAGCGGCAACACCATTGCCTCCTAAGCGGCATGGTTGCGGTTTGGTGGTACTCGGCAAAGATTGCCGAAAAGGCATGGGAAAAGAGAGGCATGAGATATAAAAAATAAAAAAATAAAATTAGGCGAGGCATGAGATCATGGTTGCTAATAAAAAAATATGGTGAGACATGAAAGAGCCATGAATGAGGTGGAATGATATTATTGATGAATGGTGAGGCATGGATGAGGCATGAGATCATGACTGCCACCACCCTTATATCTATCATTCTATACCATGTGTAAGTAAAAAAAATATGTACCAAACACTTTATTTTAATTTTCTTTGAATCCAAACCCACTCATGCCCATGTAAAAGTAGGGGTGAGCGTGGTGCGGGTTTGTGCGGTTTTTGGTAAAAAGCAACCCGCATTCGCAATTGCGGTTTTTAAAAAAAGAGAATCCACATCCGCGCGGTTTTGTGGTTTCGGTTTTTGCGGTTTATGCGGGTTGGTTTTGCGGGTTTTTGGGTCAAAGTTTTTTCTTTATCTTTTTTTATAAATTAAAATTTTTGGTATATATTTATTATAGAATAAATATATTATAATGTTGCATAATATTGTGAAACATATATACAAAATGTTGTGTATTAGTATAAATTATAAATCAATATAATAGTAAAAGTCAAATGAGATGAATAATTTTATAAACTTCGATGATAAATTGAAAGAAAAATAAAGTTATATTAACTAAAATCTAAGATGATAATTTACCATTAAAATATGTTTGAAATAAATTATTATAAAAGTATAAACAAAAGTTATAAAAAGTTATAAATTTTATTGTCTTATTCTAAAAAATAAAATAAAAAAATTTATATGAATATAACATAGTGGTGCGGTGCGGTTATTTCGGTGCGGATTTTCGGTGAAAACCCAACCCGCACCGCAAAATGCGGTTTTTCTATTTTCAAGAACCGCATCGTCGGTTTTTGTTGTGGATCGGTTTTTGCAGTGCGAATTTTGCTGTTTTTTTGCGGATTGCGGATTACGGTGCGGTTTCTGCTCACCCCTAAAAGTGTATATCTATACTACATATAATAGAAAAACGGTCAAAGTTGAAAAGTTGAATTATTGAAATTGGTCAAATGAGAGAGAAATGCATAGTGTAATTAATACTCATATTAAAACACCAAATTACTTAAAAGTACAATAATTTATTCATATTGTACAACAAACTAAAAACACATCTACCAAATTAAAAACAACCAATTAAAACACACCTTACTAAAAAGTACAATAAAATTTTCATAACATACAATTTAAAGAAGCTACAACATAATCCAAAATATAAAATAATTAAACACATTAATTAATAATATTTTTAAAACACCCTAAAATAAAAAGTACATGTTATTATACGCATGATACACATTAATAAAACACGCAAAACTTCATACAAGCTAACAAGTTGATGTTACATATAGTTTTGAAAACTAGACCGGACCGGACTAACGTGTTCAACCGGGAACCGGTGTCGCCACCGGTTCGGCTAGCCAATTAAAGCCATCCGAAAACGAACCAGAGAGGACTCGTTGAAACCGATACAAACCGGTGAATCAGGTCTCATCGAGATCTATTTCTGCGGTTAATAGTCACAGGGTACCCGCTGCCAAAACGCGCGAGTACCATGCTATATACTATATATAAAGGAAAAACTAAAAAGTAAAAAAGTGAAAAGTTGAAACTAAAAGTGGAAATGTTGAAGACATATATTTCAAAACCGAGTTGACCCGAGACGCTTCAAACCCGGTGGGTTGACCTGATTTAATTTGACTTGTTTTCGACCCAACCTGTCGGGTTGACTCAATTTAAATCTACTTGTTTTTTTGACCGGAACGGTTCAACCGGTTGAACCACCCGAGTCGAACCAAGTTTCAAATTTGACAAAATTATATGAGAAATGATGAAGTAATTGTGGAGCCCATGACAAATTAAGTAATTGTAGTTTTTTGTTGTTTATTTTGCTTTGACACATGTACGTTATCATTTGTATAATATTATTTTGAAAAATGTTGGTCTTGCACCACTTGAGGGACTAGCATATATGAATCGCCTTTTAAAAGTTAATATATATTGTATAGCCCTTTGTCCGGTATATCAATAATGTTATGTAAGTTTATTAGAATCACAAAAATTAAATAGTATTGTTATCTTTAGCGATAATTATTTGTACCCCAAAGAAATAGCTTTGAACAATGCTTAAATATCTATACAAATTGATACTACAAGATAATTTTATTATGGTGATATTAAATTTGTAAGGTTACAAGTTTAAAAGCCACACACCAAATAATAAACGCTATACATGTAAAAAAAAATAGTTATCACTGCCTAAATTACTGACAAAACAAGAAAATGCGGTCACCCACATTGGCTATACCTCTAAACTACAATATAATATTGTCAACTACATAATATTGTTGCTTTTTGTAATGCTTGAATTTATTATTACTAAAATCTTAATAACTTAAAAGTTAAAAAATCCTATTAGAAATATACTCCCACACTTAGATCGACTCCACATAATTTTCTTGAAAACTGTATACTTCTGCTGATATGCAATCACACATCAGAGTTATAGTTATTCGAAAATGATTCTCTGACGCTACAAATACAGTCTGTTGAAAGAAACTTATAGGTCGTTGGAATTTTGCAGAATACTAAACCCCGTTGCCGCTAGGTGCGGGTACTCGTCTAGTAATATTATAATGTGATTTCATCAATTGAATAAAAAGAAATAAAAAATAAAAAAAAGTCAAAATAAAGACACAAAGGAATCCAAACCTATCCCACATTCGGATACTTGTTTGTGTCACCTAACATTTTGTATAAATATATATATAAGCAGAACGTCATTTTTGAACTTGTAACTAACCATGGCAACAATGGCTGCTGCTGCTGCTTCTTCTCACTTGTTTTACAACAATGGTATATCAAAATCCAATACATGGAAACAATCTTCGTTTTATCATAAGAATTGCAGAACCCATTTGGTTAAAGCTTCATCTGATAATAATGGAAGAAAACAAGTGGAGGTTGTTTAACATACCCTTTTGTGTTTATTTATTTATTGTTGGGTTTAGTTTAATTATTAATTTTGTTTTTGGGTTATTTTTAGTTGGTGTATAATCTTGATGACAAGTTAAATAGATTAGCTGATGAGGTGGATATGAATGCTGGATTATCAAGACTCTCTTTGTTTTCTCCTTGTAAGGTATGAATGCTTTTTTCAATCCTATTTATTACTTTTCAAACTACCTACCTTGTTTTAACCAATTCAAAAGTCATAGCTTAGAGTTTTTTAATGAAATATTTCACAAAGTTAGTACTATAGTTTCTGAAAACCTGTAGATAGTCATACATATGGATTCTTGACTCTGAGATTAGCCCATATAACCGCAATAGTCGAAAGTAAAACTATTCTCTTTTCTTGGGGAATTGGTAAAATTTAAGCCTCGTGTTTGAGAAGGAATGTTCATTTCTAAGGCTACTTGCGCATGCAACATCAAGTCCTATGACGCAGTTGATGAATCAAACTACCATTGCTAATTAATTGTCTCTAAATATTATGCTTTATGAAATACTAGTTGAGGTGGGTTTTAAATCTCTTGAAATGCAGATCAATGTTTTCTTAAGAATAACCAGTAAGAGACCAGACGGGTTTCATGACCTAGCTTCTCTATTTCATGTAAGTTCTACAATATTTTTTTAATGCTTATAAACTCGCGCTTTATAGCTCTTCTGATTGTTGGTTTTTTCTTTTATATATCAAAGCTATTCTAGTATTTTTTTTATGCTTAAAGTTGCACCATTTTTACCTCTAGGTAATCAGCTTAGGGGATAAGATAAAGTTCTCCTTATCACCATCGAAAACTAAAGATCGCCTCTCAACTAATGTGCCAGGAATTCCACTTGATGAAAGAAATTTGGTAAATGACCAATCTTTCTTAGTTCTATTGTGCGTTATATGTTTGAGGTACAAATATCTAATGGAATCTTTTGTGCATTCAGATAATAAAGGCCTTAAATCTATATCGGAAGAAGACGGGAAGTGACAAATTCTTTTGGGTAAGATCTGTAAAAATTACATCGAATTCCCATCTTTAGCAGTTAAATAACAAGAGAATAACCCATTTTCATGCCAGCCAGTTTTTGTTTTCTGAAAGAAACTTCCACATATACTGGCGTATTTGTATGTGTGTTTTAACAGTGATTATATTCAGTAGTCAGAATCAAATAGTTAGGTGTGTGGATGTGCTTCTGTGACTGTCGTTTGAAGTTGTTTAATCATATAGTCATATCTTAAGTGTTTTTCAAACCTGATTATACAAGAAGTTAATAGATCAGATGGGTCTATAGGTAATTTTAATTTACATTTGGATGTCATTTTATTGCAGCTGATATGCAACTAATCTGCATGAGAAGCAAATTCTATTTATCCGAACACTGACAGTTGTTTATTTTTCTAATTCACATTGCAATAATCAGACAATCAGGTCGGTAATGCATATTAAAACCCACCTTAGCTATAAGTTATAATGGACAGTGGACAATTTATGTTCCTTTGGGTTTTCACCTATGAGTTTGCAATTAAGGATGCGTAGGATGTATATGGCAAATGCTTGGTTATTGACTAGATTAATTTTGGGCAGGTACATGTTGATAAAAAGGTTCCAACTGGGGCTGGGCTTGGTGGCGGAAGTAGTAATGCTGCAACCGCACTTTGGGCAGCAAACCAATTCAGTGGTTGCCTAGCAACGGAGCAAGAACTCCAAGAATGGTCTGGTGAGATTGGTTCAGATGTCCCCTTCTTCTTCTCCAATGGAGCCGCCTATTGCACGGGTAGAGGCGAGGTATGTCTTCACATTAGCAAACGGGCTCTGAGTATCAGGTCATGGAACAAATGGTTGATCCACTTTATTTCATAAACATTTGCATTATAAATAACCAATTTTAAGTAAATGTAGCTGTATATTGGCCGTTCTAAAAAAATAAATGTAGCTGTATATTTGACACTAATGAACTGAATATGTCAAGGAAAAGTTAGTGATAAGGAAACCAACCTTTGATTGTAAAATGTATTCAAAATGAAAGTTGTACACACAAGCAATTTAGAGGCAGGGCTAGGGGTTGAGGTCACTGTCATCCTATTTTGCAGTTAATAAAGATGTTATAGCATATTATTATAACTTAAGACTTTTTGATCTGTGGATGACAACTTGGGCACATCTAATGTGTATACAGAGTATACTAGATGGACACATGCACATAGTTTTTAAAATTGTACATAAATGTATGTATATGTATACGCACACACACGCATGAGTTAATATCAATTTGTATTGCTCTGTAAACGAAATTTATAGAGATTAGTTGCATTCATTAATCTGCCTAATTTTTTATCTCTGTAAATAAAATTGCTGACGTTGCTAATGTCAGGTTGTTCAAGATATACCTTCACCTGTACCTTTCGACTTACCAATGGTTCTGATTAAGCCTCCAGAGGCATGCTCCACTGCTGAAGTTTACCAGGTGATTTTTAGAGGTGGCAAGATGGGCAATTTGGGTAACAGGTCAACATATGTTTAAGTTTAAACTAGTAACATTATGAGTAGGTTGAAACCAGCCAGCTCGGGCTGGTTGACCCGCAAAAATTTGTTTCAACGATCTATATTCTTTCTTATTCATATTTAATGCTTTGATTATGAGCTCAATACTAATATTGTTTATATAGAATTGAAACCTTCAAATAAAAACGATTAAGAATGTTTTGTGCATCAAGAATATACTTTGGGTGTCTTTGAGCCCAGTTGATCCATTTGAGATAAAACGCAACCCGTTCATAAGTAAATGGGTCGAATTGCCACCATTGATTTTCATATTATAAGTTAGGAAAATTCTAATCATGGTTCTAAGTTAGAAATGTTGTTTTTCAGCGTTTCCGGTTGGATGTATCAAGTACTGCTGATCCTTTAGCATTGTTGGAGAAGATCTCAAAAAATGGAATATCACAAGATGTTTGCGTAAACGATTTGGGTATGAAGTCATCTAAATTTACTACAATTGACACATGAATCACAGCTAAAATTTTGCAATGGAAGATTAATAATCATCACATGGTATGTATTATTACAATAGAACCGCCTGCGTTTGAAGTTCTTCCGTCTCTGAAGAGACTAAAACAACGCATAGTTGCTGCAGGCCGTGGAAAATACGATGCTGTTTTTATGTCTGGAAGGTATTAAATATTTGAATCCCATAATGCTTTTGCTGATTTTTTTTTTTTTTTTTTTTTTTTTTTTTTTTGGCTCTGAAAGGCAAAGACTCAAACACTCGCTATATACACGTTGACACATCACCGTTGACACATCACCAATGTCTCGATTAATATTTTAACCCGCAACCTTTTGGTTGAAGGGTCACCCGATACAGTAGGCTAAATGCCTTATGGTGCTTTAGCTGAAAAGTTCTTTGTTCCAAAGTCCAAAAGTGGAAAATTTTGTTGCAAATTACTAATTAATTTATTTGATTGGTATTGGTTTTGCAGTGGAAGCACCATAGTAGGCGTGGGTTCTCCAGATCCCCCACAATTTTTATATGATGAAGAGGATTATAAGGATGTCTTTCTATCCGGTAAGTCTTATTACTTTGCCCCCTTTTTCTGTCGATTCTGGAGCTAGGTTAGAGGTTTTCGTTTGCATATGTGCGCTGTCCACCTCAAATTTCCCCTTAAACCTGATTACAGATATATATGCTTCAATGCTTGTTATTACATGTCTAAATACTGAACTTTATTTAACTGGTGGCATTCTTGTTTAGTGAAATTGATAATTACCATGTACCCATCTCTAACACTAGTTGCTGCATTATTATATTTGGTTCCCTCATTGACCGAGACAAACAGATGCTCCTATTAAGGTGTAAGTGGGACTATGGGAGCATCTTTGAGATCAACTGTTTAAGCAAATGACTCAAATCCAAGTTTAGAGTGATAGGCCAATTTTGTACTTAGGTTTTGTCGTCAGTAGCTACCTGTCCACTACTATAGTATCTTATCAGATAGTAGCAGGGCTGTTTGTAGCCTGCAGAAAGGTAGAATCTGATTTGGTGAGTTATCAATTCAAGAATTCTCTGATTTCTTTTCTGATTCAGGTCTAACTCATGCTCCTCCGAATCTGTTTTTGATCTGAAATCACAACAATAACACACGTTCACTATCCTAGTTTTCTTTTTAGCCTTTAGTATCGTTTCTTTTATCTTATTCTTTTTAACTTCCTTTTCTAGTCATCGATGAAAGAGAGGGTGAAGAAATAAGTTCTCGGGGTAAACTGTAAACCGATCAGGTCTTTCTTTTGAAAACAAAGAGGTCCATTGAACCCAGAATCACCAAATACCCTACCCCAGCCCTAACACCGTGAGGGTGCAAAATCTCTCTTTATTGGAAACCCGATTGCAATAAGCTTTTGAGCAATTGCTCCCTAACTTTCTTGACAATAAATACCCCCGCATTCAGTGTCCTTGTAATTCCTGAGCCTGCCTATCTTTTTTGTGATGCTTTTATTATCGTTATTTCAACACTTTCCTTGGTTGTCACTGTCGACCCCAGGATTAAAACCTGGCATGAGAAACCATATACCAACAGAATCTGTATTTTCATTATCACAAAAACAACTATTTACATAACTGGCGGGACAGACCGACTGAAGCAACTGGTGCTGTATGAAGGCCCCACAAGTCGATTGTAACTGCCCAGCAGGGGACACCTCCACCAATATTATAGCCTAGAGATCCCTAAAAATTATTCTGTGCAATGCAATTTTTTTCCCCCCCCCCCCTTAGAAAATTCCATGTTAAAAGTTACTTTTCATGTTGTGAATGCAGAAGCTAACTTCATCACACGCACAGAGAACCAATGGTACACAGAACCATCTTCGTCAAATACTACTTCATTTGCAGATCAATCCAGCTACGCTGCGTAGTCCTATTATGGATGTGGTTGACAGGTTGTTGTAAGATGAATAATCAATTTAGGATCCGGTGCTGGTCCTTTATATTTCAACATTTATAAATATCAGCTTGGATTTTTATCTTATCTGTTATAATGGTGGCAACAAACAATACTCAAACATCGAGTCATAGAAATAACTTTCTTGTGAGCATCAATGTAGCATCCTTTCTAAATTCTTATTGCCCAAGTTTGATAATGTCTAGTCAAAGTTGATGTGAAAATTGTGCATGTTTGCTTTTCATTTTATCTACACAGGCTGTGTTTGTGATTTACTATTCTTTGAGAACCATGTATCAGGCTCTTTCATTTTGGGGTTGTGTAGTCTATTTTTTCCTCATAAGTTATAATTGACAGTAATCATTTGAGTGAAATAACCTTCACTTGTGTTAATCAGGTACGATTACTCTTATGTGTACTGTTTCTCTTTTTATATGTAATAGCAATATTGACTAATTTCAAAATCATTCTTTTAAGATGTGTATCATCTTTTTCAATAATATATGTTTGTTAGCATTAGCAAGAATTTAAAAATCATAAAGTGTTCATGCAAAGTTGCTGAGTTCTTCATCTCAAACATAACATGCATCAAGTAGTTGTATGTAAGATGCCTCATTATAGTTTTGAGTTGTGAGCATGGTTGGTGTAGAGGTTTTTTTTTTTTTTTTTTTTTTTTTTTTTTTTTTTTTTTTTTTTTTTTTTAACCTTTTAGGGTAACCATTAGACATGTATTTACTCTAGATGGTTTCGGGGGTACCCTGTAGTATGGGTGGACATCTTTTATGCACGCCGTGGAGTCACAACATTATTTTACACAATGTTTTTGATGGTGTGTAAACCGATTCTAGGACAACTTTTCAACCTCAAATTTGTTTAGCATATGAAGAAATCATAGAAATAAAATAAAATATATTCATACACAGACCTAAGCATAGACCCATTTGTAGGTTAGTATATGAGAAATCAGGCTTTTGGAAACGAGTAGTGATTGAGAGACCTAATTATAGGCCTAATTTTATGCTTAAATTTGCATGTCACTAATTCATTGGTTGTAACAACGGGGCTCACTGCTTCACAATCCAATAAGGTAACTCCGCATATGTTAGACACACAATTAAGCACAAGTTGTAGGTCTCTAAATCATTTTCCTTTGGAAACTGTGCATAGTTTGCATAAGGTCCTTTATGTAGACCGCAAGAAGTTCGTTTGTGGAAAAGGGTTCTATAATGCTATCTATCACGTGCGATTGATGATGCTACCTTTCTATATCACCAAATTAACCTGTACTCGAAGCTTACAAATTAAACAAATACATGCTGGATTAATATGTGGATCTGACACAACTAGTGGTTTATGTTGAAGTCTAACGGGCTTTGTTTGTGGATAGCTTGTACAAGAACTAGCTATTGTGTAAGATTCTGCAAAAATTCTTCTCTTACTCCATGCAGATAGTGCGTGTGTGTAAATAAATGACAAGCTGGGAAATTGAAACTATTATATGTGAGAGTGTCTGTTAATACTGTGTGTACATTTTAAATGCTAGCTGTGTTAATCTATAGTAATATTAGCTCGGGGGAAGTACTAGGTTTCTCATTCAAAGTCGCAAGTAAAAGCTTAACACCACACATCTCAGCCCTCAACCTTATTATTAAGTATTTTTTTTCGTTTGTTTCTTTTTTCCAACATCTCAAAAGTTGCATGAACATCCGTCCACCATGTTCTTCACCGGATCTGATTACTAGCACCCGTTTCGTTTCCTTCATCCACTCCAGCAACTCACAACAATATATTGCCGTCTAAGCTCACAGAAGCTCTGTTTAGGCTCATCCAATCAGAGTCTTATTGTCATATTTCAGTACTCCTACTGTACCATCACTGTCTTATCTTTTCGACTAGTATTTTTTCCTTCTAAATCTCGCCTTGGCCGTGATGGCAACTGATTTCTATATCTTTTCTCGAGCTACATAACTCACTTTTTTTTACCCGCCACTGAAGAAGAAGAAGAAGAAGCTAATCGAAACCGTTTCTCGGTTTTGTGGCACTCCATCAGCAACATTTTCCTTTCGCCGAGCCTTTCGAATTCACCGGTCATCAGACCATTGGTTTCTGTAGGTTTTATATGCTCAAGGTCAAGGTCAATTTCAAGATAAGCAACCTCAAGTTTAAGTCAAAATTCCAAGTTTAGTAGTTGCTAGTTGTCTTCTTTTGTATCATGGCAAGACATCTAGCTTCAAGAGTTCCAAGTGTAAGTCTACATCTCTATCAATATATTATATTAGTTTGCCAAAAAAAGAAGTATGGCATGTTACATGATGCCTGCAGCTAAAGCTTTAGAATTGTTTCTACAAGATCTCTGGGACCGGGACATGTGAGGTGACTCTTCAGAAAGGAGCAAAAACTTTTAATTCTTTGCACCTGTAAGTACACTGTCTAATCCAGGTTTAGTTGTATAAACCTCAGCATATGCACAAAACAGTCAAATGAATGTGGTTACGATAATTCTATGTAATTTTCCCCTGATCACAGCGGAAGAGAAATCTGCTACTAAAAGAAGGTTATGATGATCTTTGATTTAATCTTTTATGCTGTATGTAAAGAATTTGAGGTTCATCGGATGCTAATTTTCCTTAGTACTTTGGTTTAAACAGGAAAGCTAGTAATGTTAACAACCATTTAATGATGATGAAGCAAAGAAGGGTATGCTGGTAAGCAACAAAGCAATTACATCTTTGTAGCTTAGACGATATCTGACAATTTTGGTACATCTCTGCAATTCTAGAAGTCCGTTAGGGTTGTGAAATTGAGGTTGTCATCTCATAAATATACAATATACCAAAAAATTATAGTATGAAGGATAAGTACAAGAGCTGTGTGCATTGCAGATTTGTTTTACAAAGCTGATCCAAAACATCTGTATCTTATTATGTTTATATACAGTTCTTCAGGATATGTTATACGATAGTACATATGCTTCCCAGTTTGTATAGTGCTGCATATTTTTGGTTTTTGAGTGAAGTAATAGTATAGCTTGCCCAAAAGTTTAAGAATCGTTCAATTGGGTCTATGTTTTAGCTTTTTGTGTTTCCTTGAGTCATTTATAAATCTTTTTTGGAATCAAAATGGGTTAAAAATGAAAAAGGGCATACTAAATTCATACATGTCACAACTATACACTTCAAAGGTTGTACAGGGTGGTCATTTAGAAATCTTCTGATATAAGAATTTACTCTACCACATATAACATAACAAGCCCAAAGGTTGTACAATTCTGCCACATACGTCACAACTTTATACTTCAATTTACCCTTTCCGATATAATTTACAAAATTACCATTGATCATTTCATATGCTTTGCAAAAATTATGGATCACACGGGCTAAATTGACATGTTATAGTTACAATAAAGTATTATTATCAACACATTGTAGTTTTTATACTTGCATTTGAGATTTTGATATTTTATGAAATTCAAAATGATATGGAAATGTAACAGCTTAACCCCGCCCCGGCCTTGTATAAATATTTTGACATGCCAATACGAACCAACCCGCTACTTATGATACCTCCAAGTAATACTCTCTCTTATCCAAAAGAGAGACTGTATTTTGATGTAAAACTGCTATAACTGTATTGTTAACTAACGTTTTCCGTGTTGTCCTTAATATCAGCAAGGGACTGTCCAAGCAAACGGGAGTGGTAGAGGAAGGGGTAGGAGCAGAGTTCGTGGTAGACCTAGACGAGTTTATAGAGGCACCATTAATGGCACAATTCGCTTGTGAAAAACACCAACTGGATTACGAACTAGAAGAATTAGATTCTCAAAAGAACCATCATATAGCACCCCAACCCCAGTTCGGAACTTTGACCTCAATCTAGACTTGGATGTGAATGGAAACACTCCACCCGTATCAGCACCTGTAACTCCTGCTGGCATAGCATCAAAGCTGACATTTGAAATGATAGCTGAAGAATATCCAGGGTGGTCATTGGCGGATGTGGAGAAAATGGCGACTGATCCAATTAAGCTATGAAGATGATTATGATGAAGAATGACCATGGTACAGGTTGGTTAGGTTCCTTGTTTACCACACTGGGTAACTTAGCATAGCGTTAGAAAGGAAGACAAGTAGAACCTAGGAAAGGATGGAAGTTGTAAAATAGCTATTTCTTTTGATGTTTACCAAGTATTGTTGGATTTTGTTCCTTGCATTGCAGGTGTAAATACTATCTTTCGAAAAAGTTGTTACCTTCTGGTAGTTTCTCTCTTTGTAGAAAGTATTCTTGCCTTTTGCATATGTCATTGCAAAATGCGGTCTTATTCTACATGTAATAGGTAGAGAGCAACAAAAGTACATTACGAGATTGGAGAGATAGCTAAAACTGGGGTTTTCAACCATAGATCATTAGTTTCTTGTTTGGTGCATCAGTCTTTCTGCAATATTGTTTGTCATCTTTACCATTCTTAAAAAAACACTGAAATTAATTTATCATTACATCTAGGCATTTACGTATTTCCCTAACACGGAAAACTCAAATTTGAGTCATGTAACCCCCTATTTATGTACCAATTTATTACGTCAAATATAATAAGAGCAACTTCTGATGGATTTGGTCTGGCAAAAAGAGCCCCGTATTCATGTTACCCCCTAATACAGACAACTCAAATTAATTCATTCAAAAACATCAATCAGAAAGCTTATTCAACAAACTTTATAATGCACACAAACTCATGTTTCACGAATAATAATTAGCCTCGCGCTGAATTCAGAAGAAGTCATTTACGTATTTCCCTAGAACTTGATCTATAAGGATGCTGTATCCTTTGTTTGTAGGGTGAAAACTGTCCCAGAAAAGGTATTTTGAATCATCATCACATGTTGGGGAATATTTGTTGCATAATACGGCAACCTCTATGTCACCTGTGCCACAACAACCTTTGTCCACAACTTCTAATCCTGTAGTATGAGTATGACAGAGTGATAATGTTAGTGTAGCAAACAAGAAATTGCTGCTAAAAAAAATAGGACTACGGTCATCTAAGTTATGAGTATTTAGTACCATATTCGGAAGGGTTTTCGATAATATCAAGCACTGGGTTGTATATGTCAATATAGACAACCCTGGATTGCTCAAGAATGCTACAAAGGTACTGCATCGCTGTTTGCAACTTGCTATTATATAATTGTGATGCTTGGTTGTATTCGGCTACACACTCTCTATTTTTACCACCGCTTAGAGTTCTTTGTGATGGTACACACCCTAATGGAGGTGCACTGAAAACTCCTATCCTTCTTGCTCCAAGTTTGTATATATCCTTAATTGTAATCCAAAGGCGTCAATTAAAGAAACTAAAAAAGTTACCTTGGCGCTTTTTAAAAGGAAAACAAATAATATACCTGTATGAAGTTTGAAGCACCGGATACCATGAGATCAGCGTAAGATGAGATATCATAGTGCAGTCTTTGAATTCCAATAGTGAAGTAAGTAGTAGCAATATCATTGCTACTTGCGACTACTAAGAATATACTATTCGCTAATATGTATTCTGTTCTTTCTTCTCCAACCATACCCTTAACTTTCTTGATGTATTCCTTGAATTGGTTTAGCTGGTCCCCAAATGACAAAACCGACTGATGCAATATACAGTATTTAGTTACAAGTAAACTTAAAGACGATATAAAGTTGCATTGATCATTGATATATTTAAAAAGGATAATTACATCTTTACACAAAATGAAAACAAAATCAGTGGAATCGTAAAAGCAAGCTAGTGGCTTAACAAAGTTAGAGATGGATGCATATTACCGCTATCTTGGGAGTTTCAGGATCATATCCTGTGCCACCGGAAGCAAAGCTTACACCGGTTAAAAGCTCGTTATAATCAAGGGATGGATCAAGGTATGCAGGCATAAGATCTTTTAGTCCCAGTTCTTTGACTGAACAAGAAATGAACATATGCCGATTAAACTTTTTAGTATACAACAAACATATGCAAACTGCAATAATTTAGTAAAAGAAAATAAAACTAAACTAAACTACATTAACTAAAAGAGTTGGATAGGCATGCATGTCACCTATAATGGGCAAAAGGTACACAAAAAATTTGTTTGTCCTCAAGTAGGAAATGCAGACAACAAACCAGCCTTATTCGAGGTGCATGATCTCGATCTCACATATACTTAATTGGCTGAGAGCTAGTTAAATTCAACAATTGTGTGGTTATTTTTCATATCTTTTTAACACATTTTTGTAAATAACAAGTATTTTCGGTCTCTGATCAATTATATTGTTTTTAGGGTTAATTGCTTGAAAATGTATCATACATGCCACATTTTGTTATTGTGTATGCGGAACTTTTGTTTTTCTTTATTGTGTGTACGAAACTTTCAAATTTTAATTATTGTGACTATTCTACCATGTAAATGGACTATTTTACCCTTTCAAATTTAAAAAAGTAAGCGTAAATGACCAAAGGGCCTCTGGTCTAGCGGTATGGAGGTTTTACCCTCTTAGGCAAGGTCTCAAGTTCAAGTCTTGTCTAGGGCGATAGGGGTTTCCTCCCGCGTGCGTAAAGGGAAAGGTGTCATTGCCTTCAGGGCTGGACCCAACCTGGTTGTGTGGGCTCGCTACGCCTTCTGGGCTAGGAGCCATGTAGCCACAATTGCCGTTCAAAAAAAAAAAATAATAATACACACAAATTTAAAAGTTGAGTACATACAATAAAAAAAAATCAGTACACATAAAAACAAAAAATGTCAAATATAATATATTTTCAAGCAATTAATTCTTATTTTTATGCTTTGGTTCAAATATTTTTTATTCCATCATCAAATTTCACGACCGTTGATATCAAGATTTAAAAGTGATCATAAACTATATAGTTTTAATGTACGTGTTGATGTACTTATGTTGTCGTCTTGTAGGAGTACCTTGTTAATTTGCCCGAAAAGAACTTTTTTAATAAAATAAATGATGTGTAGGTCTACATACGGTATGTATTTTGTCTTACTTATCAGCTTTCACATTAAAAATTTTGAAGTATCAAGAAGGGTACCTTTTTAGAACCAAATTACCAATATAAACTAATACTACACTAGTTTCACCGACCAAAAACTGAACCTCTCACGCATTCGCGCCACTCAATATTCTTCTCTATTCTTGTTTTCTTAAATGTAATATATTATTTTAAAATAAAAGTCTATAAAAAAAAATAACTAAATATGTGAATGGCATGTTTTTCACATAAAAACTAGCCAACCTAGTTAATCTTCCACTTTCACTCTACCCACCATTTATAATTAGACGCAATAGGACTTGTTACATTCTCCATACTTTTCCATTATTGTTGAGTTGTTGTAAATCGAAAATAGTTCAAAAACACACGCTCATAACTTTGACTTGATTCTTCAAGCTTCATTCGGTTAATGTATAACCCTAAGAGCGGACGGTGTGGGCCGCCGTGTGCTTCGCCGTGGCCGACGTGGAGCCTCGCCGTGGGCCGCCGCCACACCGGCGTTGCTCGTTGTGGCTCGCCGTGGAGATTGAAATCGTGGGGACGACGAAGTGAAACTTCTGACAAAGCAGAGATTTTTTATTTATTTATTTTATTTTATTTATTTATATTTTTTTTTTTAAGATTTGTAAAGTTTTATATAATAAGGTGAAGGTGAAGAGTTATTGATTTGGAAAGGTTCGTGTAGGTACTGAGCTTCTCGTGGTTAAACAAAAAAAACTGAAACTTGAAAGATTAACTAAAAACATGAAATACATAATAAGCTTAAACATTAAAACTACAGAGGGATCCCTAAAAACAACATAAAAACATGAAATACATAATAAAACTACTAAACACTTAAAAAAACGAGTCATCCGAGTCCAAACCATCATCACTTGTTGGCGGAGAATAAAACTCCCCATTAATGTATCGACTCTCCATTATGTCAAAATAGTTGTCTTGGAGGTACTGAGCCTCCCGTGCTTCTTGCTCACGGCGAGCAGCCTCTTCACGTGCCTGCTCTTGCAGTATCTCTCTGATGTTTTCTTCATCTTGTTCAAGCTGCCGGAGGGAAGCCTCACTTAACCCGCTTGGGTGGTTTTGAAAATCCACCTGTGGACTGTTCACAAGTGGACTTGGAACAATTGGGAGGTACGGGATGTTTTCAAACCCCACCGGAAAGACATTTTCCGGTGGTGTTGAGTAAACTTCAAACTCTGGCAGAGTTGGAAAGTTGGTTTCCGGCAAGTGATCTGGGGACGGAAAGCTGGTTTCCGGCAACTTCTCTGGGCTGGGGAATTGCTGAGAAAAGTCTTTGCGAGACATTTTTTTGTGTGTGAATTGTGTTATTTGTGTGTGAAAGTAATGCTGGTATGATACTATATATAGAAAACTTAACCGTTTGAATTTGAATTTAAAATTTAAAATTTGAATTTAACCCGCCCAACAGTACCCGTTTTTTGAATTCGAATTTAACGTTTAAATTTGAATTTAACCCGCCCAACAGTACCCGGTTTTTGAATTTGAATTTGAAATTGAAAACCACCTTTATAAATAACATCAACCACCATTTTATTTCACATCTACATCAATCCAAAAAACACACACACAAATGTCTCAAAATTTGAAGTGGAACAAGTCTGAAGAAATCTTGCTTGCGCAAGTTTGGATACAAATTTCGCAAGCTATGGATATGCAAAATAACCGTTCCGAAAATATTTTTTGGAACGACGTTATGCATATGTTCAATAATCAGACAACCGATGACCATCGTACAAAAAATTCAATCACGGGTAAATGGACGAGGATTAATGTCGATTGCAAAAGGTTCAACGCAATTTACAAACAGTTGCAGCGTCGAAGTGCTCAAAATGACCAATCTCATCTCGAAAATGCGAAACTAAGCTTCCAGCAACAATTTGGTAGAAAGGAGTTCAAATATGTTCACGTTTGGGAGATTTTGAAAAATTGCCCAAATTGGGATGTCGAAGATTAAATCCAGTAGTATGTGTTGTTTTTTTTCTTAATCGTGTTGTTTTTTATTCCCGTATCGTGTTGTTTTTTTTCCCGTATCGTGTTGTTGTTGTTGTTGTTGTTGTTGTTGTTGTTGTTGTTGTTGTTGTTTTTTTTTTTTTTTTTTTTTTTTTTTTTTTTTTTTCGTATCGTGTTGTTTTTTTATTATTGTGTTATGTATTGTATTTTTAATTTGAATGAAATGAATTTATTTAGTTTTTATTTGGAAGTGAAAATTGAATAAAAAAAATAAAGTGGTAGTGGTGGGGCCCAAATGAAGAGGTTGAGGTTTGTTATGAGTGAGGAGGGGGTTTGTTGTGGTTAGTTGTGGGAAAATGAGATGCTGATGTGGCGCTGAGGTGGCGCGACGACGAACTTATGCCTTGTTATGACACCTAGCTCTCTAACACCTTTAATGCAAATTCACTGCTAAATCAACCCTGAAAACATATGAGGCTAGGTGTTGCACGCGTATGATCTTGGAGTGCGCCTAGAGGGATGTGCGCGTGGTTTGTTTTCTTGACAAGTACAAGCATGGTGCGCACAAGCGTTTGATGCGCGCGAACATTGGTGCGGACGTACAGAATCATATACATACATGTACTGCGCTAAGGCCACGTGTCGTAAAAGATGAGCCACGTGTCGTAAATCAAACAGAAGCGCGCTTTTTGTGCGTGCTGAAAGACCATTTTGGTAATATACAAATTAGATGATTGTTTTCGTAATTTACGGTAATAAAGTGTTCCGATCGATAATTTTCTTTATTTGTTTTATGCCTCAAGTCATCGCAAGGATGTTTGAAAAAATAGGCGTTTTTTTTCTTTTTTTTTAAAATCATTTTACGCACTTTCAAGAAAAAATGTTGCAACAACAACTCGCTTTAAACCATGAGACGAAGATGGAAGAAATAAGAAACAAAGGTAAGGTGAGGGTTTACTCAACACTCAAACAAAGAACGAGAACATGGACATGCTTGCATTCAACACCGAGGGGATGGATCCAATAGACATGACTATTATCGAGGAGGTCAAATGTGAATTTCGAGCCAAATATTATTACCAAAACTAGTTTAGTTCATGTACTTTTATTTTTATGTCTTTTATTTTATTAATAAACTTTTAATTTCAGTTTTATTTATGTTTTATCTGAATAAATAAAAAAAATACAAAATATGGGGCTCGAAAGTGTTCTATAATTTGAGTGATGAGTGAGTGTGTTTCTGGATTAAGTTATATGTTTGAGTTATAGGAGAAAAAGAAAAGGCGACAACACTTTTTTGCTATAATATTGTCGGATAACACCGACGTTACCTAATGCTCTTAATTTAAAAAGAGAAAATAATTAAGAAAGCTCGGCGTGAGTGTGAGAGAGGTAATACCCATGTTATAGTCATTTTCTTCACCTATGGATTTGCTACAACAATCATGCGTAAAAAGGCTAGGTACAGTTTGTGTTATCCGTGCGTCATGTCAGCTTTTACTTTATAATATTCTTATAATACAAAATCCAAAAAACACCTTTCCCAATAACATATCTATAACACACCATTAAAAAAACTACACTTACGTTAGAAATCAAAAAAGAAAATTATAAAGTTTAAAAGACACACACAAACATACTCGTTATCAATATGGCATGGTACCTATAGTACAGAGGCCGGTGCAGTATGGTGCCATTATAAGTATCAAACATTGGCTATGAAGTCTTTTAACGAGTTGCACCGTGCACTTAACAACACACTAGTTATTCACACGTTACAGCTCTCTTGCCATGGGGTGGCAGGGTCTTATAACTTTTTTTCTTTGTTCATTTGTTTTTTAGTTATTCATATAAATTTTAGTTATACAAAAGAGAGGGTTTTCGGATTTTGTGTTATAACCAAGTTACAGGTCAAAAGTTAACGTGACGGGTCCTATAACTTTCTTACAAGACTTGCTATCACACCTAACCCTCGAAGTATTTTCTTTATAAATTATTGCTTTAAAATTTCAATTAAGTTTTGGCATCCTAAATTAGATGGAAGTTGTGATTTGAATATCCACAATTTAATATGGGGCTCATGACTTGATTGGCTTTAATTAACTTATTAAATACTACTTATTATTTAGGTTTTATTTTCTTTAGATCACTTTTCTCGTTAGAGGACCAGTCATTTGATTATTAGTCTGTTATATGGTTTTCATAAAAACTATGACGAAATGTGAATAGTAATATTTAGGCTATGTTTTGTAAAGATTTCTCGTGAGAACTTTGAAGGTTGTAACTTTCGCACAAATTCTAAAAAAAATACAAGGTAACATTTACTTGTTCTCGCATGTTTAAGTGAGATTGTGTTGGCTCAAATATAATTACATGTGCTTAGTTAAGGATAAAAATATAAAGTGAAGAGCTAGATGTATAGTATACGTCGATCGTTGGTCATTCCATAGGTAGATTACGTATGTATAAAGTATATTGTTGTTAATGATCTTTTATAGTGTGGTGTACGTTATTATAACGCTGACTAGCTGCTGGTTTAATTCCGCCATGTAGTACACAACAAACACACTATGGAGTAGAGCAATATATAGTACATTCATGTAATTAACATTGCGTCATGAAAGATGTTAAGAATGTAAGTGTTACCCATGAAATCGGCCGGAGTCTTGTAATTTGTAAATCTTCCAGTTGGTTTTGCAGACCCAAAATCTCTTCCATATGGAGCAAAATTGGCTTTAATCAAAGTGTTTAGATTATTGTTAGCCCCTTGATCAACAATCGAGTCCCCAAATATTATTAACGCCGGGACACTAACATTTTTTGGTAGGGTTACCCGTGCTCGACCATGATCACCAAGAAAAACAAGGGAGATGAAGAAAACAAATCTAGTAAAAGGGAATAGGGTAAACTTAATAGGCTGCATTTTATATTATGATTGACAAGTACGTGCAAATGACACAAAACAAGAAAAGAATGTAAGAGTAGTATATGAACAATTGAGTAGTTATGCTATCTATATATATACCCCTGCAACACAAACTTCAATTCCATCAATGCCTTGTGACATAAATATTTCACAATTCTTTATAATATAGTTTCAGTGACTCATTGACTTGATTTTGAGTTGGGGATTATGGTTGCTTTTCGTATAGAGTCAATTTCATATTATTATTATTTTCTTTTCTGATTTATACTCGTAATGTCATATTTATTATGCATCAAAATCATTGCGCTCTTCATCATTCACTTGTAAATGGGATAAATATGACATTTTATGGTTTATGTTGGATATAAATGAAATTTTCCTTTTCATATACTTTTTCCGTCTAAAAATAATTGTCCAATTTTCATTTTAACTAATAAAAAGAGACTTTAGTAAAAAATATTACTATGTTTGATTGGTTGAACAGTGTAGTTATTTCAGTTTCATTAAATTAAGTGATTTTTATTTTCTAACAATAATTTTGAGACGATGATAGTAATTTACAACAAAAAGGGAATCGAATAATATGAAAAATTCAAAGAACAAGAGAAGAACTAGTTCTAATCAATCATTTCAAGAAACGCTATGGTAGTAATTTCCTTCTAGACGTTATAAGCTATTGTATTTCTATACTTAATCTTTTTTAGATGTTTCATCGCCCATGTTCAAAAACATTCTGATCCTGCAACTAGACAGGTCAGAAACCAGCCTAAAAGCCTCGTGCAACTGGGCTAAAAGACGTTTTTTTTGTAGTAGTAGTATGAACTCTTAACAAGAAGCAGCAAATTTATATACTGTAAATTGCTATGCGCATCATGCATACATTAGACACTACAAGCGAATATACCTATATTGAGAGGAGTCATGCTAGATGAATTTACAACGTGTCAGCGGGTGATTGGTGTTTTTTGTGACAATTTGTTTCTCTTCTCCATGATTACACCAATTACCCGCTGACACATCAGCGAGTGGATTTTAGTGTGAAAACTTTATGTGGGTCTAGCAAAATTCTATTTAAGTCATGTTAGATCCACATAAATAATCCACAAAAAAAAAAGTATTATTAAATCTAACACGTTAATAACACTTTTTAAAAGACGTGAGTAAAAGCTTATAATTTTGAAATTTGATCCACGGGCCTGTTTGGCAAGCATTTATTTGAAGCTTTTTTGGAGCTGGAAGCTTTTTGTTATAAAAATAATCAGTAGCTCTGTTTGGATACATCAACTTCAAGCTTTTATTTTAAACAAGTAGCTCCAAAATGAAAAGCCGATTCATGAAGCTTTTTAAATCTTTAGGAGCTGTTAGAACATAGAATTACTGTTAACAGCTTATAATTACACTTAACAGCTAATTTACCAAACACTTTTATTAAAAAAAAGATACAGCTTGTAGCTCATGTTAACATCTTTGCAATTTACAGCTTACAGTTTACAGCTTACAGCTTACAGCTAATTTTGCCAAACATACCCAAAATGTGTCTTAGAAGGCTAAAATTTAATCTTGACACTTTTTTTTTTTTTTTTTTGTCATCATAATTAGACTTTTACTTACCGGACTTTTACCAACATTTTTTAAGTGTAGGAGAAGCACATATAAATTGTAGTGACATTATTTTATACTTTGTTGACACTTTTTACTTTTCGTGACACTTTTTTAAGTGTTACCAAAAGACAATATTTTTGTAGTGAGAATTTGTGGTACGTATATATGGATGCATCAATTCATTCATATATGTGTTGTTAATTAAGAATCAAATTGGATGCATCTAGTTTTTAAATGCATTTAATCGATATATAAGATGCAAGTTGTATACGTATATATTTGATTCGATCATCATAATTGCATGCAATCAATTTTGTTCATGAGGAATACATATCATTTTATTACTTTTTAATAATGCATTGATTAGTTAAATAACGTTCGTGATATTTTTAGGCACTTGATTATGAATTCAAAATTGTTAAGTTACTTATACATCTAGAAATTAAATGGCAGGTGTAACAATTCGGTTTTGAATTGGCCAGAAACCAGAGATCACATTTCAGGGATTCAATCCTTAAGTGCCGCGCGCATGGGTCCTAAATTATTCCTACTTGGAGAGAAAAGAAATAACCTAGCTAAAACCTGTCCAATTAGATCAGTTAAAGACCTGTGAAAGAGTGGTGTATGTGAAACCAAATTAAACTAGTCCTAAATTGGTCTTGGACAGAAATCGGTACTAAACCAGTTTTTCATTCTATTTTCCATTCTTGTTTAAAAATTAAACATGCATTTTTCATTACTTTTTACATGAACAACTACACAAAAGGTGCTTTTGCTTTGCTTATAGAAATGAGCTTTAGTATTAGCTAGTATAGTAAAAATATTAGGTAATAGTTCATATTAATTATTGGTAATGTATATATACGGGGTTGCCAACTTTTATTTTGGAGGTACGCAAAGATCTGATACAACCTACGTACTAATTAAAGCATGAAGCAACTTAAGGATGTGTACATATATGACCAATTAAGTAAATAAACATGTGAATGTGCAGTGGGTTAAAATCACCTATCACCCATGTCTCCTTGTACGCCGCCCCAGTTGATCTTTTGGATACTTGAATTGCAAACAACGGTTGTTGTCAAGGACGGACCTTAATGGAGACCGGGGAGGGCCCCGGCCCCCCAAAATTTGCGGCACCTAGTGTAAATATTATAGGTTTTAGGGGTAATTTAGTTGAGGTTACAAACAAATCTCCGATTCGGCCCTCCCAAAATAAATTCGGCCCCCCAAAAAAAATGTTCAAGTTCCGTCTATGGTTGTTGTTGTATATATGATTTGCTTAGCTTACTCGAGACAAACTTCATATAATATTTATATATAATGTTGAAGTTCACAGCTTGTTTACTCTAGCAACTTTACGGAGTGCTGATTGTACGTACTTAGAAGGTTAGGAAATATTTGCTCTTGTATTCCAATATATCTTTGCTTCAAAGTTGAATCTGAAGCATCATAAGATGTTGGCTTTTTATTAATGTTATCATTATTAAGTATATAATTGTTAAACCGGCCTCTATGCATTTAGGTGATCGATATTCGATCTATTTCTACAACATTTTAATCAGATTGCACTAAAAGGTACAAGAATGTTTTAAGTATAAATTGTGCAATTCAACAAAAACAAAATGCTCTTACAATCTGAAACTTATGCAATTTTACAAACATAATTAATTACATGTTAAGCTTTTTAAGGAATCTAAGTTATATCAATTAAGTTAGCAGTGAGACTCAAAGATCGTTCAGCCTATATCTTCATTATTACAAACAAGCTGTAATCATATTTGTTGCTTATAAAACCTTCAAGCCAAAGTTAGCCATTATGATCAAAGTAGTTAACAGATATGAAGGTCAGTTTAAATATATGAGCTAGATTCATTTTAATATAGCCCAGAGACAGTTGGGACCATGCTTAGTTGGAAACGAATCATACTACTATTTGTTCATCTGTTATTCTACTATTAGTGATAACAACGTGTAGCACAGAGATCACAACCTTTCGGCTTACACCTTGCATAAATTATGTATTTGCTCACCCATACTTCATTTATATCACTCGAAAATGACATTCCCTTTGTCTTATTGAAATTTAGCTACCACACATTGTATAACTATAACTATACTCATAATCAAACCTAAAAATTTTCAGCATATTTGTTTGTCGCGACATGCATGGTAAACATGTACAACGAATATCTTTTACATGTGCGTTGCGAACTCACAATGTCTTTCGTATAAGCCTCCGGAGATGGCGAAAATGGTTTTTAAAAAAAAGTCGAAATAAAAAAGACCAAGAATCAATGATTGACGGTGAGTTCCGCCGAGAAATAAACATGGACCAAGAGATAACGGTCTGAAACATTGATTTTTTATTTTATTTTTATTTTTCAAGGTAACCCGGGTAAATACATGAAAACGATTTTTTATTGAGACTACAATTTGTTTATCTTCTTGTGAATTTTACCCAAAAGTTAAAGTAGGACCGTTTGAAAATCAGATGCACGAGATTAACGATTGTATTTTTAAGTTATCATGATTTGAAAACTTGTAACACATGCATAAAAGTATATGATCATTTAGAGTTGCGCAAAACGCATGCAAGTTTTATTTATTATTTTTCATATTAAATATGATATTTGCAAGTATTATTTTGGAGTATAATGGTATAATTTCTCTTGGCATCAAGTGGTTTTCATCATCAAACCTCTAGACTAAAGTAACTTCAACATCAATGGTAGCATTTTCTAGTGGTGAGAGAGTCTAAGTTATTAGGCTTAGCCATCCTTTGTCCTTTTCCACAAGCATATAGCATATAAGCTAGCAAAAGAGCTACGGTAGGCTTACTTATACTTTGCTAGCATGTGCACTGTGGCACTGTGCAGTCGGAGTAGAAAACAAAATTTTCACTACTACAAAACGAGTCTAATGCAACATTTTTGAAGCAGCACTTTCAAAATGTGTTGCCTTTTTGTTAAAATTCCTAATAAGGCAACACTTTATAACAAAGTGTCACATTTAAAGCTCTAATGCAACAAAATTTCTAAAGTGTTGCACATTTTACAATCTATTGCAACACTTTTGTTAAGTGTTACCTTTGCAAAGACTTAAAAGGCAACACTTAATCTAAATTGGCTCACATGTATCAATGTACAATGACCTAGATTGGCTCAAATACGATAGGAGAAATGTTTGCAATACTTATGAGTTATATCTTATGACATTCCATTTATGCATGTTTAGTCCTTTTCTTCAATATGCCTCTAACTTTCACCTTTATTCTTTTATCCAATGTTTTCAAACCCGGATCGAGTCGGTCGGTTCAATCGGTCGGACCGATGCTCGGCCACAAAAAAAACCAGGTTTTTAAAATCGGGTTAGACTCGCCAGTGTTGAGTGACCCGGGTCAACTCGGGTCTTGAAACCCGGTTGGGTTTGATTTTTTCAAAATTTTTTTATAAAAACCGGATGATCCAGGTTGACCCGGTCAGTAAAAAAAATAAAAATAAATAAAAATCGGGTTGACTCGATGGTCGAACTGGTCGAACCGATGCCCAATGACTCAACCGGTTCGACTAAAAACCCCGTTTAACATTGTTTTTATAGTATCATCGAATGTAAAATAATTGGCGCCACTTAATATATTGCACATTCCCTCCATTGTTTCGAATTCCTTAAATGGCACCCAAATAATATGATAGATTTAGCGCCACTTTTTTTCACATTCCCTCCATTTTTCCCTATTAATTAGATTAGTAATCATATCTAACCACGTAATCCATGTTTGACATGATTTGGCGCCACATGTATGCATTCTCTCCATTTGCTTTATCTTTTGTATAATAAAGGAATTACATTATTTCGGAGTAATTTTGTCAATTCATTATTATTGAAAAACAATTGGGTCAATAAGAGAGCTTGATTTTGCCACGTAATCAAAATCGTGTAATGTGATTGGTTAATAAAAGTCAAAATTAAATTGATTTTGGTCAACCTTTAATTAATTTGGTGGAGAAATTTGGTTGAGAAGAAAAACACATAAAAACAAATGTGTCAAAATTGTGAAAACAAAAACTTAAAAAAAGAAGGGGTAATTAATAAAACTTTAGTGGTTAAATTTTTAAAAATTGTATAGAGTTAAGTGTAACATTATAAGTTTCCGTGCTTTTTAATAACTTTGGAAATTAAACAAATACTCATTTATACTTTATACCCCCTATACTTTGTAACTTAAAAATACAATATATATTTTGTTTTAAACTCCAACATATAAATATATATAAGATTATAAATATCATTTTTTTTACTATATACGTTTACTAATAACTCATTTATTTCATATTAAAAGTATGACAAATGTGGACACGATTTTGAATATTAAATACGGCTAAATTATTGAAAACGGGAATATAATTATCAAATGGTAAGAACGAGCTACTGTAACATGAAGAAAAAAACATGATTGTACTTATATTAACTACTCAATTAATTTTTATTTATTTATATAAGAATATGTAGAAAAACATTTTTAAAAAACTTTAAGAAGTATATTTTAACTTCATCAACATCAACATCAACATCTATTTCATCTAAATATAGTTGAATCTTGAATTATCTAACAAAACTTTTTACAAAATTGATTATACAAAATTCTAATGGATATTAATGTATAACGAAAAACTATACATAATTATTTTTAAAGACACAATATTCAACATTGATATAAAATAATTCTTTTGTCAAAACCCTGTGCGTGCACAGGCATTATAACTAGTTCTAGCATGTCTAATTTGACGGATTACACATATAATATTTAAGATTTTCAAAAAGTGAAAAAGCTGCATCATTTTTACTTTTATTAACTAATTGAAAGTAAAATTTGGCTTCAATTTTAAATTTCATCCGACAAAATAAATATATATATATAACATACTAGTTATAATACTCGTACATGCGCGGGTTTTATATATTGTGTTTTTTAAAAATCAATTACTAATTTATTTATTTACATTAGATACAAATATTTTTAAAATAACTCCCGCTTTTTACTAAATTTTTTTCTTTATACTTTTGACACCAAACTTTTATGTTTATTTTTTTTTTCTTGACTATATATAAGAGCATTTTTTTAACTATTGTCAAATCCGAAATATTTGAGTTTTTTAGTAAATATTTTAAAATAAAAATAATAATAAGCAAATAAAATATTACCAAATAAGGTATGAATTAATTTTTTTGAAATTAAAAATTCCCATTAAGGGTTTTATTTTATTATGTAAAAGATGTGTCGATGTTGTATAAAAACTTAAAAGTGAGAGGGTAATTAATATCGCATTTATGTTGTTGCTATTTAAAAATATGTAATAAATTAATTTATTTTCATGAAATTATAAATATTAAAATTGAAGTACAAGTTATTGTGATATGTAATGAATACATGAGTTTATACATATGCCAATGACTCATCTTATTTCTCTTTATAAGATTAAGTAAGAATATCCGAAAAAATATTTTTTAACTATCAACATTAAATACCGACTCGTGTCTTTTCTCTTTATAAGTTTAATTAGCGCGTACACAGTTTTGAAAATTGAATACGGCTAAAATTATTATGAATAATAATATAAATGTCAAAATGAATGCACGAACTCGCGGGTTACTATTAGATGAAAATAAATAGATGAGGTTGTACATATAGCAAGCACGCATATCTTTTAAAGGTCATTATGTGCTGCTAAACACGCATAATGTCAAGAACATGATATCAATACTTAAATTTAAACAAGGTCAACTAAAACGTCATGTCAGTTAAACAAAGTCAAAAATCTTCCGTACAACAAAAATGTACGCAAAATATTAATCAATAATTAACAAGGTCAACAAAAATGCATGTAAAAACTGGCGCATGCACGGGTATTGATTGTGTGTTCTATGTGGCTTTTCAAACATAAATTTTATGCTGATGGATCTCATAGTCGGTACAAAGCTCGCCATGTAGCAAATGGACGTAGTCAGTAGCTGGGTATTGATTGTGATGAGACTTTTAGTCCGGTTGTCAAACCAGCTATCATACGCACTGATTTGAGTCTTGTAGTCTTAAGGAATTGGCCTATTCGTCAGAGAGATGTGAAGAATGCTTTTCCTCATGGTCAGTTATTGGAGATCGTTTATATGTATGAACCGCCTGGCTTTGTGAATTTCATATGAATGAATAATTAACTCTTATATTTATAAGGTTTATTAGATAATTGTCAAATTCAATACAAGATAATTACCAATAATAAAAGAAGATAATTACCTGAAAAAATACTTATATTTTCAAACAAGTCATTGAACCAAAGCCCAAGCCTGGTCCACCCTTGGTGGCCGGTCTCACGTGGGACCCAAAAAGGGTTCACGCTCCCTTTGGGATTTTGACCCGATCCTTTTCCAATTTTAACTAATCCAATTAATTAAGCATGGCTCTCTTTCGTTTAATGAATCATTTATATATTTACAATAAATATAAAAATATATATATAATTGAACTATTTGTGAGACTCCAATATATCATATATTAATGACAATATTTAATTCCCGTTATATCATGTACATAATCCTATACCATTTAGATCTCAATTGTAAATGTGATGTGTATTGATTGATTGATAATGCATGGTTTGTTACAATATATAAATACAATACATGGGCTTGGCCCAATATACATAATATAATATCTATTAAAATCAGCACGAGTAGCATAGCCAAGGCCATATAATGATCATTGTAAGCGACAAACATGGTCGGACACTGAGGATCCAGAAAACCAGGAGGCTGATGCATGTAGAAAGTCTCACATAATGTAACATGTAGAAATGCATTCTTGACATCAAGTTGATGAGCAGATCAATATCGAAAAGCAACAAGATTGACAATGGTGCGAATGGCGGCCGGTTTAACAACCGGACTAAATGTCACATCATAGTCAACACCAAGTTATTGATTGTTCTCATTAACTACAAGACGTTCTTTGTACCTTCTTAAAGTTCCATTCGGCTTAAACAACCACATGGAACGAACTATGTTCGTGCCCGATGGTTTTAGCACAAGAACACAAGTATTATTTTAATTAAAGCATTATATTCGTTAAGAAAAGCTCGTTGCGAGTTAGGATCCTTGATGGCTATGGTTCAAGATTTTGGAAAAGGATAAATGGTAGACATATGACAATTATGTCGTGGCTTCTTTTTATTAGTACTAACTTTAAAGCGAGTGAACATATGGTGAGTGGATGTTGAGGTTGGACGAGTGTTAGGTACGTTTGGGTTTGTGACGGGAGGAGGGAGTGGGTTGGGTTGGACGGGAGTAGTTGGACCGTTGTAGGAGGTGTTTATTGGGTCTGGTTGTGAGGTAGGGTAAGTGGGTCGAGAGGAGCAGATGGGCTAGTGGTAAAGGAGAATGGGCTTGAGAGTGGATAATTGTATGGATCGGGTTAGTGAGAGAGGATTTTATTTGTTTTTTTGTTTTTTTATAGTTGTATATGATTTAATTAGTTACTAAACTTAAAAAAAAAAAAAAAAAAAAAAAAAAAAAAAAAAAAAAAAAAAAAAACTATTCCAAGCAACATAATTTAGATATAGTCAACGAACTGATAAGATTATTGTTTGTAAAATGTTTATTTTGATATTATTTAGCTTTCTTTATATCAATTTCTTCTTTAATATACTTTTATTTGTCATATGTATTATAAAATAAGAACATAAATATAATAAGTTACAGTAATTCGTATAACCGTGTGAGTAAAACTGTATCTCCCTTTTCTCCAAGTGACATAATAATAGCTACTCTCATAAAAACCCTGAAGTATACACAACACTCAATTGAGTGATGTTATCGCGCAATTGCATTGTTTTGCATCTGGTAAATTTGTAAATTTCATCTTACATTCATATGAATTCAAAATCTTCATTTTAATTTTAGGCTTACTCTATGTATGCGTATTTGTTAATTTTAGGGTTAATGAATATGTAACTCTAATGGGTAAGTTTTGGGCTTATCTATGTATGTGTATGTGTTACTTTGTTTGAGCCTTAATTAGAACTTAGGGTTAATTTTATAGATCTAATTGCAGAGAGGTAATTGATGGTTTGTAATTTTATAAGTACTTGAAACAAACTTGGTAATCCTCCATCTTTTCTATTCCTCATCTATAAATCTTAGAATTTAGTGTGCACATGCCCTGGTCCAGTACTCCAGTTATATTTATGATTTTGAAGAAACTTGAACAAGATCAAAGGAAGCCACAAGAAGTCCTTAGCCAAAGGTTTATCCGAAGTTTACATTTTCTTATCTTTGTTTGTTAGTGTAAAGTTCCCAAATATTAAATAAATGAGCTTTAGACTAACTTATCTTAAATATGTAGTTGTTATCCGTACTTGTGATTAAAGATGGGCAACAAGAATTTACCCCATCAGTCGAGGCGTGTACCATGAAATAAAAATACTTTATTGATTTATTTACAATTCTAACGGTTGATGAAAGCATAAACCTATGGCTGTTTGGGATTAGTTATTTAGACTGCTTATATGAGGCTGTTTGAAAATGCTTATTGAATTGCTTATGTTTTATTGCAGCTTGAGAAGGAAAAGCTAGACTTGGACAGAATTATTTCGACATTGTTGAAATGCAGGTAACTATTGTTTTATGTTTGGATTGGACTTTTGAAGAGGAAAAAATATATGTTTTTGCATCTGTGTTGTATAATGTTGACTCATACATGAATGTGGTTAAGTATATAATCTTTTACTCCGCAACAAGACTTGGTATCTACATGAAGTTGAGCATTCTTCTTTTCTTATTTGTACTAAGGTAACTATCGATATTTATATGCTAATGATTAATACTAATATATGCATGATCTAAGCTCTTAAGCTTACTTTAAACACACACA
Source organism: Chrysanthemum seticuspe (assembly GCA_019973895.1). Lineage (NCBI taxonomy): Eukaryota > Viridiplantae > Streptophyta > Magnoliopsida > Asterales > Asteraceae > Chrysanthemum > Chrysanthemum seticuspe. Next base: position 85,264,456 of record BPTQ01000002.1, on the reverse strand, counting down.
CATTTGCACTTTGCCATGTATGCTAATGATTACTACTAATATATTCTAGACTTTTTGTAAACATACACACACACATTTGCACTTTGCCATGAATACATGTCACCATATATTCTCCACAGGGGTTCCATGCCTGAACAACTTGAAAAAGAGCTGGGGATTAGAATGATATTTCCGACATCAAGAAACGAAGATTCAATAAATATGTCTTTTGTTTCCATCCTTTTTGTATTGACTCACTTGGATCAGGCACTAATGGTTTGTTTATTTTTTATTATTTTTTATTTATTTTCTTTTTAATTTTATCTATTACTCTTAAAATAACTCTTTCTCGTAAACAGTTAAATAGTTTGATGCATCAGTGTTAACATAGTTCATCCCCCATTATTCGCAAAATGTATTGTGTATGCTTTGCAGTCCTTACATGTAATCCTATCTTATCATGAAAAAAAGTATTTACAAGGAGTGTTTTTGCAGTCATTGAAGGTGCTTCTTCTGATAGTGTAACTAGAGTTGCTGAAAGAATTCGGCTCATAATTGCCGAGCTTGGTTATAGGAAAAAGGTACCAGTTTTTGTGTATTTTTTCTTTGGTTCTTGTGTAAAAGCATGTGGTAATATTTCGACCCATATACTTCATGCTTGGTTGGTGGTATTAAAGGGTGAGGAATAGGAAACATAATCATTAAGTATGCTTGATTCAATATAATGGAATGGAGCATTACCCAAAACAGGGTAATCAACCATTACTCAACAAAATGGGGGTTATGGCATTGCATTCCTTAGTATTCCTATTATCTTTGCCATTGCCATTCCTTGATTTGAACCAAGGTCAGTTGATTAGGATTTTGTTTTATTTCAAACGGGTCAGGGGACATGGTCAAACGGGTTGAAAGTCTCCTAAAGGTTATCTATGGACTATGATGTATGCCTTTTAAACCGTTTTGTTCTAGGGGCATTTGCATATATATCCCTCCAAAGATGCAACCCTGACTCGTTTTGACTTGTTGCCCAACATGCCAACCAGCCCATCTTTTCACATTTACAAGCACGTGATCCTTGCTGCAGTTGATGTTCTTTATGTTTGGTAATAAATATGTTGATCAGCTAATTAAGCAGATTAATTTGTCATGCTTTAATTGAAAATACTTTTTTTAGCTTTCGTTTTACTTAACATGTTGATATGTGATTCCCACACACATGATTTTTGTGCAGGCCGTTAAAAGCTCAACTATTGACCACACTCACTTCATATCACTTCCACTTGCTATAAATCTTCAATTGGTTGATAAGCTTGTCACCTTTCAGAATACAATATCAAAGACTTCTACTTTATCAAGTATGTGAACAAAATTACTACTAATATAAGCTCCTGTTAATCCATTTTTCTAATTTTGTCTTTTCGATTTATAGTTATCAGTTGATAAGGAAGGTGGATGGCGGCGAGACATCATATCTGGTCCAAGGGAGCATATGGGCTACTAGAAGCTGAAAAGACTCGGTTGGTTGGAATGCAAAGATTGGAAAGGATCATCATGAAAGAAATACGCTTGAACTAGATGCAAGGTGCAAAGAAGCTGACAACAAGCGAGACAAGTTAGTTGCAAATGGCATCCCAAAGCATATAGAAAAGTATGGAGTTGCGCGACCGTTATTAGCATGAGTTATTATCGAAGTATTGCAGAAGGTATGAATTCGTAATTCATTATCTATTTGATACTACATGCTGCAATAGTATCTGCGACGTTCGTATGTAGTGCTAGTTTGACCATGAAGATTATATATCTCTTGAAATTAGTCACATATCAAATTTGTAAGCATTAGAGGATAAATGGTTATATGGTCATAAAAGATAAGAATTTCACCACGCCCCATCCCCGTAAAGACCCAAAACTTCATGTAAGCTATAAGGTGTACTGGTTTATTTTTGTATTGATTGAATTATTCAAAGAACTACCTAAATGATATTGTACAGATTTATAAGAGTTTTATTGTTTTAATAATTAAATATACAGGGTAACTATTTTACTAATGGTAGCTATCTTTTTTATTCTAAGATATGAAGAAAAAAAACTAATCTTATATTGTTTTCATGTATAGCAGGCTATGTTGCTTTGGCTTACTTAACCAACAAAAAGTTGTACGTGGAAGCTGCAAAGAAGATGACAAGATTTATAGGATTTGATTAGATAACTTTTGTCACTACTAGATAATGTATGTTTGCTATTTTACATTAAACAAATTGGTCAATGTACAATATCATATTTTGTATTGTATTTTTGATTATTCTATTATTGAATGGAAGTATCAATTTATATATTAGACTTCTTGAAAACTGTATTATAAACATTCAACATTTGTGTTGCCTGAAATAAAAGTGCTACAGATCATTGGAAAAAGTGTTGCACTAATATGATAAAACACCAGAAAGTGTTACACTTGATACATTAAAGTGTTGTATGCTCAATGGTTCTAGATGAAGAAGTGTTGCACATCAACGCGAGAAGTGTTGCTTTTTATTCTAGGAGTGTTGCGTTTGTTTCTAAAGATTGTTGCATTTGAGTGTATAAGTGTTGTACTTAAGTGTATAAAGTGTTGCTTATTATTTTAAAAAGTGTTGCACATTGAAGTATCGCAATTGCCAAACATGGGCAACACTTTCAATAAATGTTGCATAATCCAATATAAGTGCTGCATATACCTAAGGCAACGTTACATAACGCAGCACTTGGTAAAGTGTCGCATAATGCATAATGCAACATTTTAAAGGCATTATACAACACTTTATTAGTGTTGCTTTAGCTTCATTTTGTTGTAGTGTTTGTTACAGGACCATGCCAAAGCAAATATGACTTATCATAAAACAAAGTACTACTAGTACTTGAAATAAAGCTTATTTAACTCTAAACATTATTGTATTAGAAAGGTAATACATGTGGAGCATATTTTGCTATCTTTCATCGCATAGTGTGCTCTTTATTCCCCTCTTTTTAGCCTTGTATAGAGATAAAATTAAGCTACGATAACTTGTAACTTGAGCATAATAATATGTACATTGTGCTTCAGGCCATATTCATTTAACTTCTTATACTGGCGGTAGAGATATCCTTATACTAGTAATATTTGTGCACTCTAAAACACTTGTACGCTATGTATAGTCGGTTTGCAAACCTTAATAACATATAGTACTATAACAATAAGATAAGTAACCCCCAATGTCCTATCATATACCCATAACATGCATTTATAATATGCAAATATACTTAAAGACATTTGACTTATCTCAGTGATTCCGCCCATTTTTATAAGGTAGCCCTCACAAAATGAGATAACTAGCCAGGATAAAAACTTACCAACCCGCCGTCATTGTTCTTTTCACGTTCGCGATTGAAACCCGTTACAGCACATCCAAACAAGATGATACTCCCGAACAACATCCGAACGAGACCATACCGAACAGCCCTTAACCGGTTCACACTGTCCGGCATTCATACCGAACGCCCGCACCGGACTGAAAATCTGACCCGTCATTCTTAACTCTTGGTAGATTGAATAGCGGGTCACCTCCGGATGGAGTCATACCGAAGGGAGGATGGTGGGCGGACCACCTCCGGATGGTGGACGAACCACCTCCGACACAGTAAGTTTTGAAACGAGACCTATCATTCTTAGCTCCGGTAGAGTGAATGTCGGGTCCCACGGATGGCGCCAATGTCGAAGCATTTTTCTGTCGGGTTGGTCTTGACGGCTCCCTCGTGCCATTCATCCATGTCCCGAGCTTTGAAGTATGCTGCAAATAGGAGAGAACCCGTTAGAAGGAGCCCCGAGGCCGAAGCCCCGGGAACCACCCTCCGACGGTCAAGTCAGCACCTCGTAGGTAGAGGATTTATGTATATGCATGTTATGTATGCATTTGTGTAGTATGATGTACTGTGATATGTTGTATGTGTGAGATGTAGAGATATATTGTTATATGTTAGATGTCATCAGTATGTGTGTATGATATGGTGTTATATCTTACCTACTATGTGAAGAGAGTGGCATATATATATAGACATAGATAGTGACATATCTAGGAGGGAAATATTTAGGCGGGAAACAACTAGGCGGGAATATTTAGGCGGGAAATATTTAGGCGGGAACATTTAGGCGGGAAGTATTCCTTTGTCTAGGGTAATTCGGCATAGGCCATTTGGCCATATACGTCGACAGGATTCACATTAGATATTTTATATGCACGCATCTTTTCAATTCTAGTTTGTGAAAATCGTTTGAGAAATTACATGTGAAAAACGCTTTAAAAGATACACGCCTATGAAAATCGTACATAATTTAGATCCAATAACATATTAACTTAGACTTTTTAAGTCTGAGATCATATTCTTCTTAGCAATGTGATTTCATAAGTTCTTTTTTTTGCTGTAACAGTCACTAAGTAATAAGTATACAAGTAATTTATTAATCTAATAATCTACAAATCAAAAGGGCCTCACATAATTCTTGTAATCTATATGTTGAAAAGAAACATACATGTTGGATTCGTTGCTAAGCTACAACCCGAGGTTGAATATTTTTTGAGCTCTATCAACATGAGCTATAGCCCTGTTATTAAATAGGGCTAATAACCTATTAAAGCATCATACTTGTCACAAAAAGCAGTTCGACGTAGCGAACAAAAAAAATAGCCCCTTTGGCTACTAAACCCGACTATTTTGTCTTTATTGGTCATTTTACCACTTGCTCAACCGGTTGCCAGTTAGTTGGCCACGTCATTTTCCACCTACCACCTACCACTACCATTATCCCACATTTGACTTTTAGAGTCAAGTTTAAAAGTGATAGATCCATTGTAAGACGTCTTCCATCACAGGTTTTCTTCTACCCACGTGCATTTCAAAGAAGGTTTCTTCTTCCCCCACACGTTTTCTTCTACCCACGTGCATATCTACAAAAGGTAACAAAACTGAGGATCTCCTAGAAGCCAATGACTGCGAATGGAAATCAACAAAAAAAGCCTTTATACTCTCTCTCTCAAGAACACGACAGGGACCAAATAATGGTGGTGGTGGAATCACTATTCAGGCGCCGTACAATTTCCGGCAAAGATTCCGGCCACCTCAAATAATACTACCGCCGCATAGATCTTTTTCCCCTCATCATTTCTGGAGTTCTTGGAGACTCATAAACCCCGTTTGGTACCTGTTCGAAGTCTCACCACCGTGAGCCACCATCCTCCCCATCTTCCTCTCGTGGGTAAGCTCGCACGCCGTTTTCTTCTTTTAATTTATTTCTTTTTCACTAAACCCTAACCGGTTTAATGTAAACCTAAACGTTTCTGATGATGAAAAACTAATAAACAAACGTTTTCTTTTTATATCTCGTGTGGATAAACCTCAAATTCGGGGATGCAGGTAAGATATCATTGAGCATATCAGTGGATGAAATGTGTAAGGAAGAGTAGTTGTGTGTGTGTGTTAAAATGAGTTAAAAAGGTGGTGCTTGGTGGTGGCTGAAAAGAAAGAAAGACAAGGATGGAAGAGAAGATGGTTTAGTAGCCAAAGGGGATATAAATGTGATGTGGAAAATGTGATGTGTATTTATAAAATGACGTGGCATTAAAAAGGTTAATATATTTAATAGGTGGAAAAATGACTTGGCAAAGAAACCGGATACGTGGCACTAACCGGCTGGGGAAGTAAAATAATGCCCAATAAAGACAAAATAGTCGGGTATACTAGCCAAAAGGGCTATTTTTTTTATTTGCTACGTCGAACTACTTTTTATGACAAGTATGATGCTTTAATAGGTTATTAGCCATATTAAATACTAGTAGGGTACCTTTTTCGATAAATAATGTATTTTAGTTTATTATGTTTTTTTAACAATAAATTTACAGATATCAAGAATTTCTTATAGCCCGTGCTAGTTCGGGTTCGAACCCGTTGGCCCGTGTCTGCTCGGGCTCGAGCCCGTTGCCCGTTCGGGCTTGAATATTTGTATAATGTGCTTTATTATTTGTAGTAGTGAAATTTAATGCAGTAATTGTGTTTTATTTGGTTGTACAATATGCTTGATAATTTGTATTTCTTATGTAAGGGGTGTTTTAATAACTGTATTAATTGTATTTATTGACCAGTTAAATAATTGACTACATTAAATAGCATTAATGTAGTGTTTTGTTGTACACTATGCTTCTTGTCTTGTACGTCTGAAAATTATGTGCATTAAAGTGTTGTACACCATGTTTCTTTTTTTGTAAATAGTAGTCATTATAGTCATTAATAACATTGACCACTTTAATAGCATTAATGTTGTAAGTCTGAAAATTACATCATGCTTATTTTGTTGTACACTATGCTTATTTTGTTGTAAATCTGAAAATTGGTTGCAGCTATTGTACATTGTGCTTAAATGGTTGTAATTTTTGGTGAAGGGGTGTTTTTAATAGCATTAATGTTGTTTGATAGAATTTTGGTCTTAAAATGACACCACGCTTTATTTTGTTGTACAATATGCTTGCTTTGTTGTAAGTCTGAAAATTGGGTGCATTAAAGTGTTGTAAACCATGCTTAATTTCTTGTACGTCTTAAAATTAAGAGTAAGGTGTCTTCGTGTATTATAAGTAGTATAGACGATAACTGTAAATTTTAATAAGATTTAGAATGTGAATGCTAACAGCAACGGTGTTCACGGGGCGGTTCGGCTCGGTTCGGTTAGAGATTTTAACTATCCATCGCGGGGCGGGTAGTTCATTTTACTATCCAAAACCGAACCGTACTAGGCGGGTAACCTGACATGCGGGTACCCGAAATGAGCAGTTACCCGCGATTCGGGTCACGGTTAACCATATTAAAAAATTAATCGAATTGAATCGGACGAACAATAACATAAATTAGAACGTAATATGTCAATTGTAGTAAAATTAAATAACATTGAAAAGATTTAAGTCATAATAATGTTGTTCCGTCGCAATAAAAGCATTCAAATTATCATATCTAACAAAATAACTAGCGCAGCCAACCTACCTTTAATACGAGAAATCCACCACACTTTGAAAGTGTTTAGATTCTATTAGTGTGCAGTGAGTGAATAGCTAAAATAATAGAGTGACCATCTTTGAATATCGAATATAAAGTAGTATAGTAAGATAAACAAGGCTTTGTTAAGAAGTTTCTTTCTTTGCGCCTTTAAACCTGAAGGGAGTTATGGCATTTGAGTTGAGTTACTAATAAGGTATTATTTATTTGACGTTTATAAGTACGATCAGTTTAATCATATGTAATCCATGGCGTTAGTAAATGATCACATTAGGTAAGTAAAAATGCGTTATATGATAAAAGTAATGCAATAAGATAGTTAATACTTGTACATTTTTAAGAATGGTTTGTTGAAACCTATATGTATATTATAGGCGGTTCGGTTCGGGTAACCGCGGATAACTAAAAGTAAAAACCGAAACCGAACCATGATAAGCGGGTTTTTCCGGTTTTGGTTTTTCTCGGTTTCGGTGTCACACCCCCAAAATACATGTTTTGCAGCGGAATGGAATACCTGGGGCGTGACTGCCATAGCATCACAGTTACAGTTATATTGAACGACCTAATGTGTCGTTTTGAAAATACATCGTTTGATTAAGTAAAATAATCAGAGTTTACAAAACATAGGTCCCAAAAGATTTCCAAAGTACCAAAATGAGTTTGTTACAATCAAACGATAGTTAAGTGCATAAAATATATGTGAGACGCGTCAGCTCAGCGACTCCATGCAAGCCATGATGATATGCTAAATACCTGAGATAAAACATGCTAAAAGTGTCAACACAAAGGTTGAGTGAGTTCATAGAGTTTGTGTTGTCATGAAAAACCTTTAAAGAACGTTCACGCAGCAAAGGCATTGCAAATCCACTCAGTTCCAAGTTCCGCCCATACAAAACTTGCAAGTTGTATGTTTACAACCCATTACTCAAAATGTTATAGTTTATGTTCAAGCACACATCGTCAAATGAGTTCACATAATAGTACATAACTTAATGTATCAATAGTCAATTGATATAGCACATAATATAGTATAGTTTCAAATAGTTCCACGTCCGTTAGTTCATGATTGTACCAAGTCCGTTAGTCCAACATTATACCAAGTCCGTTAGCTCAACATTATACCAAGTCCGTTAGTTCAGTATTATACCAAGTCCGTTAGTTCAATATTATCCAAGTCAGTTAGATCAATATTATGCTAATAGTGTTACTTAGTACCAATAAAACATTCAGCTCAGATAAACATGTAGTTTGCAAATAATGGTGATCGTCATGAAAGTAGTTGAGCATGTATCTCCCCCAAAAGTAATTCAAAACATATAAAAGTAGGGGCTATGAAACTCACCTGATGCAATGATTATGATGACAAAAGTGGATACATTGAAATGAGGTGCAATCTCTATCTGCAACCTAATATGAATGATATGTTGTAATGTAAATCATGAAATAATATTGTACATGCAAATCTACATGTAATCTATACCACTTGTGCCCTTTTGAAAATAGAGTTTATCGTTGAAATGTACGTTTATGACATATTGTCAAGTTATAAAATACTTTACAAGTACTTACATTGAAACAACATCCTACGATGTTTGTTTAGTGATTTATCAAGAAATTATAGTTTTTCGTCGCAAAACAATATACTTTTACAAGTAGTGAATATGGCTAAGCAGCCTCGTAGAGCTAGTCGTAACTTGGTGAATATTGAATGTTAGAAAACAAACTCAATGGTTTTGGAATGCTTGAAGCGATATCTAAAAGTCTTAGCTTTTAACTTTTGATCATAGAAGTCTCGATCATAGAGAAAAATATAGATGAAGTAGGGTAGTCGGACTAAAAATATAGTTTATGTGTAGTTTTCGGAAAATTTTGAGAGATCGTATATTACTCGTTACAACTTCGTTTGACGAACGGTTGAATATTTTGGAAAATAGGCTAGGTGAACTCACTTTTACTTATAGACATTATTTTCTCAAAAGTACTCTATCGATAAGAAAAATGGATCCAAACATGGTCCTTCGCAATAACCATTTTGGCTTATTAGAAAATATATGAGTTAATACTTGTGAAAATAAGTACGATAGCCATATTTCAAACGCGTGTAACTTAGTCGTTATAGCTCCGTTTTCTACGTTCTATATATCATCGGATTCGTGTTAGTATGTATTAATATATTTTTGATAAGTCGACTTTTCTAGTTTACGTTAAATACTCGTTTTTTACCTTTGAAAAACCCTTGACAGCAAGTACTATTCCAGAAAATTAGTTTTCGTCGTTAAACTTGAAAATAGCGTATCTTCTTCGTTATAAACCCGTTTTAACCCGTTTAAGTGGCCACGGTTTTGTTTTAAAGTCTATTTTCTGAAAATATAACCCAAAATAATCCACAACCCACTGAAATTTCCAGATTTTACAAAATAGGACAGCCCTTAATTATTTGTTGTCGAAAATGATTTTTCTAGTTCAAAGCTTGTACTAAACCATTCCAATCAACATCAAAGATATTCTAAACCTACCATACACCTTCTTAGGGTGTCATGGGCTCCTAAACTTCACCAAAATGATAAGGTTCATGGGAATATTAATTATAACATGTAAGTTCATTTTATGTTGAAAAATATATATAAAGTGGTATAAATACATAAGAATACTTGCATGATTAATACTAGAAATATAAAATAGATCAATAATAGGTATTGTAAGATTCTGAAAAATGATTAGAAGCTTACTTGAGTGATTATGAGGATAGATGATAGAAAACTTAGTTAATCTTCAAGGTTTAATCCTAAACCTTAACTAGAACACTAATAGGATCTTAATAATACTTGATCTTGAAAAAAAATGATGATTCCTTCTTGTTTATTGATGTTGGTCGATCCACCAAAAGAAAAGAGAGAAAAATGCTAGTTTTCTTGCTTTTAGATCTTATGTATGTTTTTCTTTAAGAAATATAATACAAGTATACTAAATTTCCATCTCAATGGCATAAGGGTAAATTATTGGTCAAATTTGATGATCAAAGTGGTGACTTGGAGGGGGAAGGTCGGCAAAAGGAGGATAAGATGCAATACTTTGTGGTTTTTGTATAAATAATGTATTATAAATTTAGATATTTAGCTAATTTTGTTTAGATATTTAGTTATTAGGTATAGAGTTAGCTAGAAATAAATTTTAACGGAACGAAATAAAATATATCGATGTCATAAAAATTATAAAATTGCATTTCTCAAAAGTATTGGGTGAATAAATAATTATCGAATCGAAATCACGTAAACCGTCGTAAATATATATATAACAACAATATATATACAAAATAAATCCAAATCATCGGGTAAACTAATAATATAATTTTTATAGCTTTAAAATGAGTGTAAAAATATATCTGGACAATTGTTGGAAGTGTCGGATCAATTATTCAAAATAAATGATCGTGCGATAGCGTTTATTTAATAAATAAATATGCGTTAATGAAATATGCAAACCATGCATGAACTAATATGAAAATTATGTTACTGATGATATGTAGACTAACTCTAGTATATATAAAATGTTCTCAATGATGTTCCATGAATACGCAACTTAACCCTCACGGTTATGCGAATTCGATACTCGTAAACCTAGTTTACGAAAAATGATGAATAGTGAATCATGATTAACGATTTTTCTCCGGAAATGAATAGCGTTTCATGAATAGTAAAATTTTGAAATAACCTCTCAAAATCTCAAACCGACTTAAAAAATGATGAATAGTAAAATGATGAATAGTAATCGGTGAATAGTTATTTCCCGAGATGAATAGTGAAATTTTCAAAGTTTGATAAATGACTTGAAATTAAGATTTGTCACATTCGATTTCTTCGATTATTGGTTTTTTGCGGTTTCGGATTGAGCGGATCGGCTCGGTTCGTCGGTTTCTCAGATTTTTTGAACACCCCTAGCTAGCAGACTATAAAATTTACACAACTCGAACTCAATACCTTGGTTGCAATTATCTCGCTTTACAATTCTCCCAACTTGATTATCTGTTGCATATCCATTAATTTATCTCTTCATTATTAATATGTTATTTTATGGAATAAAAACAAACTAACATTATCTACACTATATTTAGGGTCCGTTTGGTTTATAAGTGAGGTTGGATTAATACTTTAATATGGTACAAGATTTGGATTTGAAGTTGGTTGTAAGAGCCATTTTTTTTTTACTTAGATATATTTTATAATAAATTTTAAATAAAATATATTATGTAAATAATAAAATAGTAAAAAAATATGTATAAGAAAAAATAAATAGGTCCATATATAAAGAGATATATAATGACTCACAAATATATGCATACCCAGTTGAAATTGGATTAATTGGCCTACTATCACTTGTTTAATTCAAAACTCATTCTTTTATTCAAAGAAAAAAAAGAAAACAATTAATTATGATAAATAGCTATTACTCGGTTTGTTAACCATTTTTAACCATTAAATATAAACATAATACATAATTCTTCAAAGTTCAAAGTCAAACATAGCTATTACTCGGTTTGTTAACCATTTTTAAGCGATCTTTGACAGATTAATCGGTTTGTTGACCGATTTTTAAGCGATTTTGTCTGATTTTAAGCAATTTTGTTGACCGATTTTTAAGTAATTTTGTTCGATTAATCCAATTAGACCAATTTTGTTCGATTAATCGGTTTGTTGACTGATTTTTAAGCGATCTTTGACCAAACCGATTAAATAGGCCGATTATGATAAATCAAGGCGCTTAGTGAGCGATTAGCGATTATGCGGGGATTAATCGGCCGCCTGGACCGATTTTTACAACAGAGCTATTTATTTTATTACGCTTTCGTTCATTTTTATACGTTTTCGTCCGTTTTATACGTTTTCATCCGTTTTTCTTACGTTTTTATACGTTTTTTTATCCGTTTTATACGTTTTGTCCATTTTTATACGTTTTTATCCGTTTTTCTTACGTTTTCACACATTTTTAATCGTTTTTTTCGTTTTCAAAGGAGCTACGGATACTTATGTAGTACTCGAGTTCTTTGTCACCTGAAGGTCGATGTTGGCTTCGAGTTAGTTTTGGATAAGCGTTTTAAAATATGTTGTTAAAATGCTTGAGTATTAGTTTTTCGGATGCGACCTTTAATGCCTACGATCGTTAGTCAAATATACTTGAATATTTAGGACAAAATATTTAAGTTATTAACCCTACTTGAATTTTTTCGACCAAAATGACAAATATATTCATTTGAACAAGTAGACTCAGTATGTCATCCGCAATGCAAGTGTAAGTTGTAATACGATGAATATTTTTGTCATCTTTGAATAGAGCTCGTAATTTAATGTTTTAGATCAAGTTTGATTTAAATACGTAGAGTTTAGACAAAACCTTTGGTCACAAACATCATGTGTATAACACTACATGTAAATATAACATATGCAAGGAAGGTAGTCTATGCCTATATGCAATAACCCAACGAAGTGCACTAAGCCTAGCATCAATCCTATTTAGCATATTCATGAGGTCGACTAACAAGCAAGTAAAAAAAATGACATCATAAACACTTTCACACATAAACAAGCTCAATTACAGATGCAATAAGCATCCAAGAAAAATATGTAAGCAATATAAAGTAAAACAAGTAGTCATTAAGCATAACACAAAAAAAAGCCTTTATACGTTAAGTGTATTAAATATAACAGAATATACAAAACTTGATTAGTTTCCTTCATATTTTAAATAGGACCAAATCGAAATAAAATACATCAACGTTCAAAAGTTAATAAGACCCATTTCTATTTTGACCATAGATTTGGGCAAATGACATGACCAAAAAAGACCTTCTGTTATAAATCATGGACTTTGATATATTTTTATTTAGAATCAGCTCCTGAAAATATTTTTATATAAAATTAGACTCAATTACATTTTAATTCATAGGTGGCACAACTCATACGGTGTCACAATTCTCAATTTCAGGTCATTTTACAAACTTTAAAATTTTTACTATTCATCTCGGGAATTTACTATTCATCGGTTACTATTCATCGTTTTTTCAAGTCGATTTGATATTTTGAGAGGTTATTTCAAAATTTACTATTCACAAAACACTATTCATTCCTGGAGAAAAATTTTATCATGATTCACTATTCATCATTTTTCGTAAACTAGGTTTACGAGTATCAAATTCGATATAACTGTAACTTTGATGCTATGACAGTCATCCCCCAGGTATTCCATTCTGCTGCAAAACAGGTAATTTGGGGGTGTGACAGATTGGTATAAGAGCAACGGTTATAGAGAACTAGGTTGCATCATTGACCCTAGACTATAACTACATCATCATAGCATCTCATCATATCATTATAAGTGCATACTCATTATACATGCGGTTTTATACGCACATCATGCGAGTTATTTACTTTCATTTCACATAGATGTCTTCAGATACCCATTCCGTTATCCTTTCTTCAGACTCCAACGTGGAGGATACCTTGACATCCCCTATCACAATTTTAACATCAGTTGACTCAACACCAAACATCATATGAGTCGATTAGTCCAAGCATTGCATAGTTACTCCTAAATTATACATAGCCTGATCACCTATGTCTAATTCAGGAAGAATCATGCAATGAAGGGAGTAGTAGTCTCATATGTGTTAGCAATTCCGTAATCGAGCCAAATTTTCAAAAGATTTTCTTCAAACCACTTGTTTCCAGTTTGATCCGATTGACAGTTCTGGTTTGATGAGTTGCAAAGATCAAGCTAGAATCAAGTTGTTACTCAAACCGATTTAGCCTAATCTCATGACAGTTCTTGTTTGATGAGTTGTGAGATTAAGTAAAAATCGGTTACCTAAAAGTCTTTTGAGGGTTTTGCTCGAGGATGGGAAAGTTTGCCTCATCAAACCTAACCATAAGAGAGCATGTTTTTAGAATGGGAAATGTTCACGATAGCACAAGAACGTACCTATTTGGATGAGGAACCCATATACATGAGCATTGACATAATCATTTAGACTATACACACGAGCATGAACTTTTATAACTCTAGTCGAGGTTCGGACTATAGTTATCAATAATTGAATCACGAGGACGTGATTCCTTCAACAGGGGAAGAATGTCACAATTCTCAATTTTAGGTCATTTTACAAAGTTTAAAAATTTTACTATTCATCTCGGGAATTTACTATTCATCGGTTACTATTCATCATTTTACTATTCATCGTTTTTCAAGTCGATTTGATATTTTGAGAGGTTATTTCAAAATTTACTATTCACAAAACACTATTCATTCCCGGAGAAAAATTTATAGTCATGATTCACTATTCATCATTTTTCGTAAACTAGGTTTACGAGTATCAAATTCGCGTAACCGTAAGGGTTTAGCTGCGTATTCATGAAACATCATTGAGACCATTACATATAGACTAGAGTTGGTCTACATATCATCAGTAACATCATTTTCATATTAGTTCATGCATGGGTCTGCATATTTCATTAACGTATATTTTTTTATTAAATAAACGCTATCGCACGGTCATTTATTTTGAATAATTTATCCGACACTTTCGACAATTGTCCAGATATATTTTTATACTCATTTTAAGACTATAAAAATTATATTATTAGTTTACCTGATATTTTGAATTTAATTTGGTATTTAAATTGTTATATATATATTTACGACGGTTTTCAAGATCCATAAATTTTGCAAGATCAAGTATATTCAAGATCCATTTGAGTACTAGTTAAGGTTTAGGATTAAAACCTTGAAGTTTAATTAAGTTTTTCATCACCAATTTCTCATAATCACTCAAGTAAGTTTCTAAATATTTTTCATAATCGTACAATACCTATTATTGATCTATTTTATATTTCTAGTACTAATCATGCAAGTATTCTTATGTATTTATACCACTTATTACAAGTTTTGTTAAATTTCATGAACATAAATGTTATAATTAGTGTACTTATGAAACCTATCATTGTTGGTGAAGTTTAGAAACCCATGAAACCCTAAGAAGGTATATGGTAGGTTTAGATTAGCTTTGGTGTTGATTGGAATGGTTTAGTACAAGCTTTGAACTAGAAAAATCATTTTCGACAACACAAGATTGAGGTCTGTCCAAAATTGTAAAATCTGGAAATTTCGACAGGTGATGGATTATTTTGGTTTATATTTTTAGAAAATAGACTTTAAAATGAAACCGTGATCGCTTGAACGGGTTAAAACGGATTTATAACGAGGAAGTTACGCTATTTTCAAGTTTAACGACGAAAACTAATTTTCTGAAAAATACAAGCTATCAAAGGTTATTTAAGGGGCAAAAATAAGTTTTAAGCATTATCTAAATGAGTCGATTTATCAAAAATATATTAGTATACATTAACACGAAACTAAGGATATATAAAACGTAGAAAACCAAGCTTTAACGACTAAGATACACGCGTTTTAAATATGGCTATCATAACTATTGTACACAAGTAATAAAACTTATATATTTTCTACTAGACCAAAATGGTTATCGCAAGTGACCATGTTTGGAGCCATTTTTCATATCGATTGAGTACTTTTGAGAAAACGATGTCTTCAAGTAAAAGTGAGTTCGCCTATTCTATTTTCCAAAATGTTTAACCGTTTGTCAAACGAAGGTATAACGAATAATATACGATCACTCAAAATTAGCCATTTTCATGAGTTGTCAAATTATATTGTTTTACGACGAAAAACTATAATTTCTTAATAAATCACTAAACGACTATCGTAGAATATCATTTCAACGTAAGTATTTGTAAAGTATTTTATAACATGACGAGATGTCATAAACGTGTATTTCGACGATAAAACTTCATTTTCAAAATGTACAAGTGGTATGGATATTATATGAGTTTGCATGCACGACATTGTTTCATGACTTACATTAGAACATATCATTCATATTAGGTTGCAGATAGAGATCGCACCTCATTTCAGTGTATCTACTTTTGTCATCATAATCATTGCATCAGGTGAGTTCGTAGCCCCACTTTTACTCGTTTAATTGTTTTATAAACTCTTCGGGGGAGATACATGCTCAACTACTTGCTTTTACTTTACACTTATATGAACTTAAATAATTGTTGTTTCACTACTTATGCTAGTAAGTAGATTATGCCCGAACTAAATTGATTACTATGTTATGAACACTATAATTTGAACCACTTTCCTTGATTTTTGGCATATATATTTGGACTCTTTTAAATTGATTTGGACCTTTTAACATATATTTGAACACTTTGAACTTGATTAGAACCTTTTGACATATAGTTGAACTCTTTTAACTTGTAAAGGACTCTTTTGATATATTTAGAACTTGTTTGACTTGATTTTGAACCCTTTGCCTATTTTGAAACTTTTGATATGTTTAGAGCTCTTTGACTGTTTTGAACTTTCGAACTCGACCTAAACTCTTGAACTTAATTACGAACTTATGACTTATTTTGAGCTTAATATACCGTACGTACTATGACCTAAAGCCTCCCTATGTGAACGGAGCCATACAAAGTCTCGCCTTATTGGTGGAGCGTGCAAAGCCTCCCTATGTGAACGGAGCAATCAAAGTCTCGCCTTATTGGTGGAGCGTTCTAAAGTCTCCTTGGTACGGAGTAGCAATACAAAGCCTCCCCTGTCGACGAAGCATCAATACAAAGTCTCCCATGTTCGGAGCAGCAATACAAAGTCTCCCATGTTCGGAGCAACACTATAAAATCTCCCTTGTTCGGAGCAGTCTTTATTTATTATATACGTGGTGCTATATGGTGAACTATTATGACAACGTATATTTGACTACTAGACATACTACTTTTGGCAGTGGGTTGTGAACACACAGGTTGCAAGTTTTGTATGGGCGGAACTTGGAACTGAGTGGATTTACTATGCCTTTGCTTTGTGGACTATTCTCAATAACCAAAGACTTTGCCTTTGCTGCATGAACGTTCTTTAAAAGCTTTACATGTTAAACAAACTCTATGAACTCACTCAACCATTGTGTTGACACTTTTAGCATGTTTTATCTCAGGTATCTAAGGCATTCACATCATGGCATGCATGTGGACTTAACATAGAGTCGCGGTGACGACGCGTCTCACATATATTTTATGCACTTAACTATCGTTTGATTATAACAAACTCATTTTGGTACATTGGAAATCTTTTGGGACCTATGTTTTGTAAAATCTAATTATTTTATTTACTCAAACGATATTTTCAAAACGACACTTTAGGTCGTTCGATATAACTGTAACTTTGATGCTATGACAGTCATCCCCCAGGTATTCCATTCCGCTGCAAAACAGGTAATTTGGGGGTGTGACAGATTGGTATCAGAGCAACGGTTATAGAGAACTAGGTTGCATCATTGACCCTAGACTATAACTACATCATCATAGCATCTCATCATATCATTATAAGTGCATACTCATTATACATGCGGTTTTATACGCACATCATGCGAGTTATTTACTTTCATTTAACATAGATGTCTTCAGATACCCATTCCGTTATCCTTTCTTCAGACTCCAACGTGGAGGATACCTTGACATCCCCTATCACAATTTTAACATCAGTTGACTCAACACCAAACATCATATGAGTCGATTAGTCCAAGCATTGCCTAGTTACTACTAAATTATACATAGCATGATCACCTATGTCTAATTCAGGAAGAATCATGCAATGAAGGGAGTAGTAGTCTCATATGTGTTAGCAATTCCGTAATCGAGCCAAATTTTCAAAAGATTTTCTTCAAACCACTTGTTTCCAGTTTGATCCGAGTGATAATTCTTGTTTGATGAGTTGCAAAGATCAAGCTAGAATCAAGTTGTTACTCAAACCGATTTAGCCTAATCTCATGACAGTTCTTGTTTGATGATGTAACACCCCTAAATTTGATTTAGCGGAAGCATACGTGTTATTTGGGAGCGTTACGAAATTGGTGAATCATAACACAAGTAACACAGAACGGAATACATACTCCATTAAGTTTCATAAAATATTTTGAAACAATATCTTACAACATTGTTTAGATGGATGGGCATATCCCAAAATTTTCGTGGTCCCAATATAAAAACATCTTTTATTTGTAAAAGCTTTTCTTTAGAAATTTCTACGACCATTTATCCGCCTCTTGCCTTGCATCCATGATCACAATTAAGCACCTGAGGAAATATGCTAAAAAGGTCAGCTATAAGCTGGTGAGTTCATAGGTTTAAATTAAAATAGTAAGTTTGGACCATAAGCACTGGCATATAATCATTATCAAGAATATAATGATATATGGATGAAAGTCTATTACGTTAGCTCTAAGTTCATGCAACCGATACTACGACAGTTTCTGTATGCTAAAAGATGTCATACAATATAGGGGCCCATAGCAAGTGTTTTGTCCCTCAACACTTGATTCCGACATGGTATACGTTTCGCCTTGGCCTAAGCATGGCCAACCGAACGGAGGAGTCACCCTCAATAGATCTATTTATAACATTCGCGTTTCCCAATGGGGAATTGACGGTTCATGAGAAAGGGCATTCTCTAGGGACATAAGGGCTTAGGCTAAACCATGTAATAGTAATCATGTAATAGTTTTGGTCCATAAAATGTTTTGCATATTTCTCACCCCAAAATGTATAAAACAATTTATCAAGTAAAAGTGGGGCTATGAAACTCACCTTAGCAAATGTGCAATCCGGAAGTGGGATTTAGTGAATGTTGTGATGCGGCACCGACACGCGACCTAGATAAGGAGGGAAATGTTTTAGTTCATCATTTTTAAGTATTGTTTACTTAAAAATAGTTTAATTGTTTTTATAGTTGTATTGAAAACTATACTTTAGTTTGTAAAAATAATTGAAAGGCTTTTCTAGTAAGTATATGAAGGTTTATATATACTTTTCTTTGTTGACATTAATATGGTTTTAATCTCCGAAGTTTGATATTATATCATTCCGCTAGTAAGTATATAAATGAGTATATACTTAGTTAAGTTGACGCAAAATGGTTTTGTCGAACTAACATTAGTTTGTTTATTTTCTGGTTGCCTCTAGAGAATATTTAAGTTATGGTTGGACATTCTCAAGTTCGTTAGTTACAAAATGATTTAGAAATCCTCGTTCATTTATCAAAATTTGTTCATATAGTTCTCAACTAGGGATTTTTACTTGACATATATATATATATATATATATATATATATATATATATATATATATATATATATATATATATATATATATTTGTCTACATATTGTCGTAAATCATTGTATAGACATTATCAAGTGTATCATGTTTTTAAAACCCTTGTTGCCTCGTATATAAGTGTTTAAACATTGTTCTTGTTTATATGTCGACTCGTGTATTACATGTAACTTATGTAGTACCCTTTTATGTACGCGTAACATAATGCTCATACCTTGTTAAACAATTATTTTACGATTCCATCTTTATCTCGGGAGCTAGTTTATATTATTCAAACGGATGCTAGGAAACTTGTGGGCTGTGGCCCGGTGCCATTTGTGGCGTGTACACGAGTTGGGCTTAGGCCCGAAATGGTGTGCATGTAAGTATTAAATGTTGGTCCAATGTTAGTTTAAGAAATGGGCATGTGGAGTTGAGTTGGGCTGCGGCCCAAGAGTGGCTTAAAAGATTTTGTACAGTTTTCTGCTTTGTTACACTAATATGTTTCATTTCACTTTTGATACTAACACTTGGAATTTGACGAAATGAGAAGTAACCAGGCGTCATAGTGGTTGATCAAACGGACCTTAAGCAAGTTCTAAATGGGTATAGTTCAATTCAAAAATATAACGCTAGAGTTGTCGCCTAAAGGATTTCCAATTTAGTTATAGAAGTTTAGCATAAGCTACATGACTCGAGGTGTACTTAGTTTGTTCATGCTCTAACTTATGATGTCGAATCTCTCGACTAGTGAATACGATTCATCACCATGGTACTACCAAGATGTAGTTGTCGACTCGTTTACATAGTCTCAAGCATATCTATTTCGATGACTACTAAGTACTTATTAAGGATGAGCTAAACAAGGGGAGATGACTAAGTAGAAGACTTGACTCGAACGAGATTTGGTTAACATCGTTAACCAAGACATGAGAGCAAAAGGGGTGAAGGTACCTCTTGTTAGTAGAGTACTACTCGACTTGTCAACCATTTTACTCTTACGGACTAGACAAGTGGAGATTTCTCGAAATACATTTTAACATATGAGCACTCTTGACTTGGGTTTCTCCCTAAGCGAACATAGAGGCTTAGACACATGGTTCACCTCTAAGATTTGAGTCACAAGACCATGAAAGACTAGCACGTTTCTCATGTTCAAGCAAGGTTGAAAATTAAGGTTTGACATACTTTTAAATGACATGAATGTCGACGGAAAATGTGAGTCTCGACATGGGTTACTAGTAGACTTGTAAAAACTTGACTCGTCTATCTTGTTCCTGTTCCTGACCCGACAGAAAACTAAACGGACCCATTTTCGCAAATGACCACTTAAGCCTAAGTTAACATAGTTTGTTTCACAACTGTTATATTATGTAAAAACTTAGTTGCTCACATTCTTTTCTTGGTTATATGTCTCGACAGTAACTCGAACATAACACAAATTGACATCTAAATTCTCGACAACAATCATTTTAACAAGAAAGAATCAAAACAAAACTCAACATAACTTCAAGTTCCTAGACCAAATTATTTAACCACTAGTAGTTTTATCAAAACTCATCCTTTCCCAGTTTCTTTGTTTTGTACTTTCGACAGGAACTACTCATCAAAGATCATTGACCAACTTCAAGGTTTAAGTGATATAACCCATTTATTGTAACCAAAGATTATGTACATCAAACATTTGATTCACAAAATCGAATACCAAAACAAAATATCATCATCTTTACATTATTTCAACAACAAAATTTTATAAACTTTAACAATTACAAGGTTGAGTGATTTATCTTACAAGGAGGGAGAGGATGATGATGTCGAAGGCCACCCAAGAGTCTAATACCACATACAAACCCAAATGATCCGAAGTAGCACAAGCAAGGTTTCTTCACACCTTAGAGCTTTCTTACCCTTTTGTGGTGGGATTTAAAGTGTGACTCTCATGGGTGGTCTCGGCTAGGAATAAAAAGGAGAACACAAGAGTAGTTTTTGGCTAACTCTCTCATCTTGCAATTTGTTTTGAAGCCGAAAATAGCTAACCTCCAAAACCCAACGAATCTTGAACATAAGAGCTAGATTGGTGAATGGATTTTGCTTCACTCTTGTGATTTACTTTGATCTTCCTTGGATTCCTTCGAAAGTAGCGGCACATCAAGGGAGATTTGGGAGGTAAGATTTACATGAATATGGTATGAAGGAAGATAGGTAGGATGGAAGAATATGTCGGGTTGCCTTCTTTTGGAGAGATTCGCCTAGGAGGCGTGTGAAGATGGAGGAGCAGGTCTAGGGTAGGTGGAAGGTTGAAGATGAGATTGTGAAATCTTATCTCCCTGCTTTTGTTCTTATTTTTGTCGTGAATGGGGATAGAAGGACAAAAGAGTGTCTACCTTGAGTTTTATAAAAGACTTTCATTTTAACAAATGTACATGTATTTTTACTTGTTGTATAATTTGTAGAGATGTAAATGTATACCTTCACTTAGGTATTTAATTGTATTTGAATCTTATAAAAGTTATTGTTTGGGTGGTAGTGTGTTAAATATTTTGTGTCTTGCGATATTAAATTGTGACTAAAGTATCACTGTTTGACAACCCTTATAACGTAGTATCTTATTGTTACGAGTCCGAAATATTTTTAGCTTTGTAATATCTCATGTCATGGACATTTGTCATTCGTTTTATCGAGTCCTTATCATGGCGTCGGTACGCGTGCCGTGTCGGTCACTGTGGTAAACGAGATAACCTCTCGTCTTTCAAATTCAAATCATAAGATAAAATATTCATAAAATGATATGAATGCAAAAGTGATGAAATTATCTACAGTATGCGAGTTAACTACTCAAATGATCAGGTAAAGCTTATGCGTGCTTAAATGACTTAGGTTTGGTAATGATTAATTACAAATTATCAGTTAAATTTTTGTGAAAATTTACCGTGTGTCACATCCTCCCCGCCTTAGAAGAGAAATCCGTCCTCGGTTTTTAGTTAGGATTATTGTGATGAAGTAGAGAAAATGTGTGGGTATCTACGCTTGAACTGGTCTTCGCGTTGTCACGTGTATTTCTGGACTTCTTGAGAGTTCCGACAGGTCTTAACGATGGGAGTGCGGCTTTGTTTAAGCCGTTGGACTTCTCGATCCAATATTTCAATTGGGTTCCTCGACAAAATTTAGATCTTTTGTCTACTTTGAATTTCTTTCATTGGAATGGCTAGAGTTTTCGTTGTAAGGCAATTCTTCGAGTTTCATATGTGAAACACGTTGTGCAAAGAGTTGAGTTCTTGTGGTAATTCGAGTCGGTATGCTACCGGTCCGATTCTCGCGAGAATTTTGAAAGGTCCAATGTAACGAAGATTCAACTTTCCACCTTTTTCCCAAAACGGACTTTGCCTTTCCGTGGCAAAAATCTTATCATGACTCTATCTCCCACTTGGAACTCAAGTGGCTTTCGTCTTCTGTCCGTGTATCTCTTTTAACGATTACATGATGTTTGCAGACGGTTCTGGGTTAGCACAACTTTCTTAGTAGTTTCTTGAACTAGTTCGGGGCCAATGAGTTGGCTTTCTCGAAGTTGTGCGTGCTAGACTGTGTGGACATAACGTATAGTCCTAATGATAATCCGAGTTGGTAACTACCAGCTTGGTCTTGGAGAGGATCCGACAAATCTTACGAAACAAGGTATAGCCTTTTGCGTTTGGTTAAAACGGTTTACGCTCTTCTGAGTCGACACCTCAATCCTTTTCGTCGACTCAAACCTTATGTGTCATTTATTCCTATTTTTATTGACTTTGACGATCAGAGTTGCTTGTACTCAACCTCAGATACGCATATTATTATCAATGGTTCTTGATAGAAGCTTGGAGCCATTGGACTGGTTCCTTGCTAATCTCAATCCTGAACACGGTTGATTTGCGATCTAGACCCTATGGTGTCTTATGAGGTGGTCTTTTGTTGCAAAGGGATTCGGTTAAGGAAATTTTCCTGCTCCATTCATTTCTCAGACAAGTTCCTCATGTTTGAGGTATAGTTTCTATAGATTGAATGGCACTTTCATTCAGTCTAGCAGTCGAAGGACGGTAGGTGGTACTTATTTCGAGATAACTTCTCAAGAACTTTTGGAGTGGTCTTCGAAGGTTCGATGTGACTGGTTGTCGCTAATTGGGATGGAGAGAATTGAAATGCTATGACTTGTAGCGCTTTGCTTTGAGCAATCCTTGCAAGTTTGTTCATGTTGTTGTTCTCTTTGTTTGGTAGGGATAGGTGAATTTGAGGAGATGATTAATCAGTACCCATGTAGAGTCTAAATTGATAAGGATCCTTGGTGACTTGATACTAGAGTTTATTGTTATGTGTTCCCATTTCTATCTGAAATTTTCGGTGCGTACCGGTTGGTTTGTCGGTTCCTGATTGTTTTGAATTCTTTCTTTCGAACATGTTAAGTACGGTTTGACATTGGTCAATTACTAACCTTCTTGTTCGATACTCATAATAGTCTTTTGGATCAAGGTACACCCTCGCTGGACATTAGATGAGTATAACTCCTGGCCTTAATAAGGTTTCCACCTAAAGAGATTACAAATCCCTTCTTGGCGTGGGTCTCAACGTTGGTTCCTGGGGATAAGATTCCCTTCGGTACCTTACGGATTCCATTTCACCTTTGGTTATTTCGTAAGAGTTTTTATCTTGTCGGTTCGTCCGTTGCATGATACTACTTGAAATGATCTATCTTTTGCAAGGTTTTGTTTGCTAGGTGATGTTTGAAGTATGTGCGGTCCTGACGGTTTTGCTTTGGGTGAGTATGAACGTTGTAATTGAACTCATATTGCGATTACCATTGTTGGTGTCGTCACATGGTCAACTTCCTTTTTGTTTCCGTACTCTTCGTAGGACATTGCGGTCGGTGTACACTGTATCCCAGTGGTGCAGTAAGGATAACATTTCTAGGTTTTTCAAGTGTGGTCTTGTTAGGTTCCGAGTCTAATTTGCGCACTACGTTGT
Organism: Chrysanthemum seticuspe; assembly: GCA_019973895.1. Taxonomy (NCBI): domain Eukaryota; kingdom Viridiplantae; phylum Streptophyta; class Magnoliopsida; order Asterales; family Asteraceae; genus Chrysanthemum; species Chrysanthemum seticuspe. The sequence continues at coordinate 85,240,216 of BPTQ01000002.1, read as the reverse complement.
GCTCCTCATGGATCTTTGGATGTTGAGTATTCTATACCATTATTTTTCCTTTTTGGATCAGGATAGCTTCCAGCTCTGGTGTAAAGCGTCTTCCTTAAATGGTAAAGTCTCTGTCATTCTCAAGTATGTCTAAAACAGGTGCACCACAGAATTTTTTCATTGCGTAGTGTGTATAGGTGCTTGTGGGGTTGACCTGGGGGTATGTTGATCTATTCCTTTCTTAGTTCAGTGTATGTGATAAAATACTAAGTATGAACCGGTATATCCGGGGTGTCAGTCTCTGCGTCCAGTGTTCTATAGGATGCTATTTCATTGTTAGAGGTTCAAACATTTCATATTTGATTCCTTAATAGAAGATTTTCTTCTCTCAGGTGGCACGGCCTATTCTATTCCCGTGTAATGTGAGATGTATGGCTTTTCAAGGTAGGGTGTCGACGTGAGATATAGACACGAATCTTTCTATTTCGTGATAGAGAGTTAAACACTTCCTTTAACATGACCGGGTAAGAATTTCAAGAATTTAGCCATGTCCTGTGCACGTTACCCCTCCCGAATTATACATAGGTGATCAGGCTATGTATAATTGAGGACCGGTGACGTGTTGTTCGGTGTAGTTCAAATCTTGGTGTACTTATTCTTTGGTCAGTGGAAATGTTGTAAAAGTCCATGTGCGAAGTTTCGGTATGATAGTTTATAAGATTTGCTAGGCCGACCAATGTTGTCAGTGTGGCCTATAGTTCGTTTGACCAAGATATGTGAAATAATGACAACTTGGTTAGAAATGGAACGTTGGATTCGTGATTTTTTGGTGAGGTAATATTTTGAGTTGGTCTGGTCGGTATTGATAATGATAATACCTTCGCAATTTTTGGAATGTGGATTATTCTAAAACAGCCCGTTGGGTAATACTAATTTGGCACAGAGACCAGTCGAACATCCAAGATGATGTTCTCTTGTCTTTGGAGGAATCTTTTCATTAAGACAAGATAGTTAAAGTCTTTAATGATATGGTGAAAACGGTCATGGAGATGACATATATCGAGATAACACGATAACAACAATAGATACATTATTAGGGGGAAAGGTTTCAGTACATTAAGATTTCCTAGAGAAGTACTTTAGAGTAGACTGTAACTTGGAAGTTAAACTAAGCTTTATTACCACTAGCATCTCTAGCTAAATTAGTTTCTTCCATGGTGTCCATTGGGAATCTGAACCATTCTTCACATTTTCTTCAGGAAAGTGTTTTGGCAGTTGCTGCCTGCATGCTGACCCTTCCTATCCGGGCACATGCTTTTGATGTGGTCTTTCTTTCTACATCCATGACATGTCATTGTTTCCCTATAGAGTTGCTTACAATCTTCTATCTCGTGTCCAACTCTTTTACAAATCCCACAAGGTGTAGGGCAATTTCCATAGTGGTAATATGGGCATATATTACACTTGGGTTTTGTCCCGGCATACCTTACTTCCCGCTTGTTTTTAGTAGCCTTAACCTCAGCTGTCCCTTGACGTTTGCTTGATTGTTACATTTGATCTTCACCATTATAATCCCAGTTTCTCTTGCTACCACAGTGCCCCATTGTCTTGTCTTGAGGCAGTGACCTTGTCAATCCAAGGGTCGCACCAGTAGCTTCTTGAGTGGCGGTGGGCGCGAATGTAACAACGTTCTTTCGAGTTTCGGGAGGACATTCCCAAGAGTATGCCTCGAGTCTCTTTTCCTCAGGTCCTATCATATTAGGACATACTTGAGCTAATTCGCGAAAGCGGTTTGTGTACCCCTCGAGGTCATTCCCTATCATAGTTAGCCCACAGAGTTCTCTTTCCATCATCCGCAGTTCATTTCTTGAGCAATACTCTGCAATCATCATTTTCTTCAGAGTGTCCCACTGAAGAGAGTAAGCGGCGTCTATTCCCACTAATCGGACATAAATGTCCCACCATGTGAGGGCTTGGTGTCGAAAAGTGCAAGTAGCATACTTGACTTTACAATCGTCCGCGCAACTTTGTTCGCGGAAAATTGTCTCTATCCTTTCTAGCCATTTTGCCAAACTTCTAGCTCCTTCAGTCCCCTCAAATGCTGGTGGGTTACAGCTTCTGAATTCTTGGTAAGATAAATTTCGTGATGTGAGCGTCTTACCAACCTCTTCTTCCCTATTTCCCTGGATAAGGTTGTTGATGTTGTGATTGATTTGATAGTTAGCAATTCTTGCAGCAACTCGTTCGCTAACAGATTTCTCAGTGGTGGTTGCGTTCATGTTCTGCTTTACTGGAAACATTTTCCTTCAACCACGAGAAATGACAACAATGAGTTTTTCTATGAGTGTGAGGGCCATGGTGGAGATTCATAAAGTTACAACGTATACTATATCTCAATCAAGTATTTTCCAGGTTGTATTGACTGAATATAACGTAGTCTTAGTCTATCAAGATGGCATTAAGAAAGCGGAGACTGATTGAAGCAAGTTTAACAGAAGGTTATAGTACACAAGTCGTTGTTTATTATGCATAGTTGTTCGTCACAATAAACTTGATTTCATTCTAAGAAGATTCATGGCTCATAGGGCCGATTACATAGTATGCGTTTATTGACTTGCTCTAGTTTGTCATACAACAAAACTACTACAAGCGTTTTTATTGAAGCCACTCATCGCAACGTCTAACACGATTGCAAAGTGAATTTTAAGCATTTCCCGATGTTGTCCCGAGTTGACTTTGTTGGGTTGCCTTCCATTCTTCTAACTCCCTAAGTTGGGCCTCCATTCTGGCAAATTTGTTATTGACCTCATTTGCCCTACTCTCTATGGTACGTCTTTGAAATTCTACGACACCTTCCAGGTATCCTGTCTCAGTTAATGCTATTGTAGTAACGGTCTCCAACCGCGTTAGCCTACTTTCAATCTCTGTGAGACGTCCCTGGGTGTCTCCTGGAGTTTGCAGAGCACACCTTTCAATGTGGTCTTCGAGACGGGCAATTACTTCGTTTAACTTCTCACGAGTTCCTTCTATTGCTGTCCCAACATCGTTGTAGCATTCCTTGAGTGTTTCGCCAAGTGCTTGTAGTTCTCCTACCACTTCTTCGATCCCTCCAATCCTTTCTTCTGGTAGTATCCCCAGATGATCCGACATTTCTTCTATTTGTTCTTCATGGCGTGTTAGGCGTGCCATAACTGTGTCGAGGGTTGGTGGTCTAGCAGTGGCTGCTCCTGAAGTCTCCCCAATTTCGAACGAACTAGGGGGTGATGCATTAGAAGATGATGGTGATGATGCAGAGAGACAGATTCTCTTGCTAGCAGGTATCTCCCAACTGGGGAGTGGATCTCTTTGGTGTCTTGGTGAGAGTGTAGGAGTAGTGGAACTGGTAGGTATAGTACTGACAGTAGTGATGATTTGGAAGTGAGCAGGTGGAGTGTGGGTAGTACCCTCCTGGTGAACTTGATACACTACCCTGTATGGGTTTCCAGTGTCAGGAGTGAGTTGAGAAGGGGCTGGGATGCGTTCAGCAGGTGACAAACCTTCTGTTGTGCCATCGCATCCAGCTTCAGAGTGAGGGGAAAGCATGGTCTGTGACAAGACGGTGCATATGTGTAAGTATGTGTAAAAATATACTTATGATAGATATGGAGTAGTGAATTTATAAATAGGCAATATGTCATGCAATCATGTGATAGGCACTATGTCATGCAGTCATGTCTAAATTGACTCTAAGTAATATGGCAAGTAAGGCAAGCGGTAACTGGCGGTCGTAGAGTGATGTTTTTGTAAAAAGTAGTTATAGTTTAGGGTTTATATGTACCTAGTTCTCTATAACTTAGGCTCTGATGCCAATCTGTAACACCCCCAAATTTGGTTTAGCGGAAGCATACGTGTTATTTGGGAGCGTTACGAAATTGGTGAATCATAACACAAGTAACACAGAACGGAATACATACTCTATTAAGTTTCATAAAATATTTTGAAACAATATCTTACAACATTGTTTAGATGGATGGGCATATCCCAAAATTTTCGTGGTCCCAATATAAAAACATCTTTTATTTGTAAAAGCTTTTCTTTAGAAATTTCTACGACCATTTATCCGCCTCTTGCCTTGCATCCATGATCACAATTAAGCACCTGAGGAAATATGCTAAAAAGGTCAGCTATAAGCTGGTGAGTTCATAGGTTTAAATTAAAATAGTAAGTTTGGACCATAAGCACTGGCATATAATCATTATCAAGAATATAATGATATATGGATGAAAGTCTATTACGTTAGCTCTAAGTTCATGCAACCGATACTACGACAGTTTCTGTATGCTAAAAGATGTCATACAATATAGGGGCCCATAGCAAGTGTTTTGTCCCTCAACACTTGATTCCGACATGGTATACGTTTCGCCTTGGCCTAAGCATGGCCAACCGAACGGAGGAGTCACCCTCAATAGATCTATTTATAACATTCGCGTTTCCCAATGGGGAATTGACGGTTCATGAGAAAGGGCATTTTCTAGGGACATAAGGGCTTAGGCTAAACCACGTAATAGTAATCATGTAATAGTTTTGGTCCATAAAATGTTTTGCATATTTCTCACCCCAAAATGTATAAAACAATTTATCAAGTAAAAGTGGGGCTATGAAACTCACCTTAGCAAATGTGCAATCCGGAAGTGGAATTTAGTGAATGTTGTGATGCGGCACCGACACGCGACCTAGAGAAGGAGGGAAATGTTTTAGTTCATCATTTTTAAGTATTGTTTACTTAAAAATAGTTTAATTGTTTTTATAGTTGTATTGAAAACTATACTTTAGTTTGTAAAAATAATTGAAAGGCTTTTCTAGTAAGTATATGAAGGTTTATATATACTTTTCTTTGTTGACATTAATATGGTTTTAATCTCCGAAGTTTGATATTATATCATTCCGCTAGTAAGTATATAAATGAGTATATACTTAGTTAAGTTGACGCAAAATGGTTTTGTCGAACTAACATTAGTTTGTTTATTTTCTGGTTGCCTCTAGAGAATATTTAAGTTATGGTTGGACATTCTCAAGTTCGTTAGTTACAAAATGATTTAGAAATCCTCGTTCATTTATCAAAATTTGTTCATATAGTTCTCAACTAGGGATTTTTACTTGACATATATATATATATATATATATATATATATATATATATATATATATATATATATTTGTCTACATATTGTCGTAAATCATTGTATAGACATTATCAAGTGTATCATGTTTTTAAAACCCTTGTTGCCTCGTATATAAGTGTTTAAACATTGTTCTTGTTTATATGTCGACTCGTGTATTACATGTAACTTATGTAGTACCCTTTTATGTACTTATCCAAAACACATTCATACACATACTAAAAGGTGAAAAGTGCAAGAAAATCCTCTCCTTCTTTTCTTTGATGACCGGCCAAGCTAAGAACACAAGGAAGAAATCATAAATTTTGCAAGATCAAGTATATTCAAGATCCATTTGAGTACTAGTTAAGGTTTAGGATTAAAACCTTGAAGTTTAATTAAGTTTTTCATCACCAATTTCTCATAATCACTCAAGTAAGTTTCTAAATATTTTTCATAATCGTACAATACCTATTATTGATCTATTTAATATTTCTAGTACTAATCATGCAAGTATTCTTATGTATTTATACCACTTATTACAAGTTTTGTTATATTTCATGAACATAAATGTTATAATTATTGTACTTATGAAACCTATCATTGTTGGTGAAGTTTAGGAACCCATGATATCCTAAGAAGGTGTATGGTAGGTTTATATTAGCTTTGGTGTTGATTGGAAGGGTTTAGTACAAGCTTTGAACTAGAAAAATCATTTTCGACAACACAAGATTGAGGTCTGTCCAAAATTGTAAAACCTGGAAATTTCGATAGGCCATGGATTATTTTGGTTTATATTTTCAGAAAATAGACTTTAAAATGAAACCGTGGTCGCTTGAACGGGTTAAAACGGATTTATAACGAGGAAGTTACGCTATTTTCAAGTTTAACGACGAAAACTAATTTTCTGAAAAATACAAGCTGTCAAGGGTTATTTAAGGGGAAAAAATAAGTTTTAAGCATTATCTAAATGAGTCGATTTATCAAAAATATATTAGTATACATTAACACGAAACTAAGGATATATAAAACGTAGAAAACCAAGCTTTAACGACTAAGATACACGCGTTTTAAATATGGCTATCATAACTATTGTACACAAGTAATAACACTTATATATTTTCTACTAGACCAAAATGGTTATCGCAAGTGACCGTGTTTGGAGCTATTTTTCATATCGATTGAGTACTTTTGAGAAAATGATGTCTTCAAGTAAAAGTGAGTTCGCCTATTCTATTTTCCAAAATGTTCAACCGTTTGTCAAATGAAGGTATAACGAATAATATACGATCACTCAAAATTAGCCATTTTCATGAGTTGTCAAATTATATTGTTTTACGACGAAAAACTATAATTTCTTAATAAATCACTAAACGACTATCGTAGGATATCATTTCAACGTAAGTACTTGTAAAGTATTTTATAACATGACGAGATGTCATAAACGTGTATTTCGACGATAAAACTTCATTTTCAAAATGTACAAGTGGTATGGATATTATATGAGTTTGCATGCACTACATTGTTTCATGACTTACATTAGAACATATCATTCATATTAGGTTGCAGATAGAAATCGCACCTCATTTCAGTGTATCTACTTTTGTCATCATTATCATTGCATCAGGAGAGTTCGTAGCCCCACTTTTACTCGTTTAATTGTTTTATAAACTCTTCGGGGGAGATACATGCTCAACTACTTGCTTTTACTTTACACTTATATGAACTTAAATAACTGTTGTTTCACTACTTATGCTAGTAAGTAGATTATGCCCGAACTAAATTGATTACTATGTTATGAATACTATTATTTGAACCACTTTCCTTGATTTTCGGCATATATATTTGGACTCTTTTAAATTGATTTTGACCTTTTAACATATATTTGAACACTTTGAACTTGATTAGAACCTTTTGACATATAGTTGAACTCTTTTAACTTGTAAAGGACCCTTTTGATATATTTTGAACTTGTTTGACTTGATTTTGAACCCTTTGACTATTTTGAACCTTTTGATATGTTTAGAGCTCTTTGACTGTTTTGAACTTTCGAACTCGACCTAAACTCTTGAACTTAATTACGAACTTATGACTTATTTTGAGCTTAATATACCGTACGTACTATGACCTAAAGCCTCCCTATGTGAACGGGGCCATACAAAGTCTCGCCTTATTGGTGGAGCGTGCAAAGTCTCCCTATGTGAACGGAGCAATACAAACTCTCGCCTTATTGGTGGAGCGTGCAAATTCTCCCTATGTGAACGGAGCAATACAAAGTCTCGCCTTATTGGTGGAGCGTTCTAAAGTCTCCTTGGTACGGAGCAGCAATACAAAGCCTCCCCTGTCGACGGAGCAGCAATACAAAGTCTCCCATGTTCGGAGCAGCAATACAAAGTCTCCCATGTTCGGAGCAACACTATAAAGTCTCCCTTGTTCGGAGCAATCTTTATTTATTATATATGTGGTGCTATATGGTGAACTATAATGACAACGTATATTTGACTACTCGACATACTACTTTTGGCAGTGGGTTGTGAACACACAGGTTGCTAGTTTTGTATGGGCGGAACTTGGAACTGAGTGGATTTACTATGCCTTTGCTTTGTGGACTATTCTAAATGACCAAAAACTTTGCCTTTGCTGCATGAACGTTCTTTAAAAGCTTTACATGTTAAAGAAACTCTATGAACTCACTCAACCATTGTGTTGACACTTTTACCATGTTTTATCTCAGGTATCTAAGGCATTCACTTCATGGCATGCATGTGGACTTAACATAGAGTTGCGGTGACGATGCGTCTCACATATATTTTATGCACTTAACTATCGTTTTATTGTAACAAACTCATTTTGGTACATTGGAAATCTTTTGGGACCTATGTTTTGTAAACTCTGACTATTTTACTTAATCAAACGATATTTTCAAAACGACACTTTAGGTCGTTCGATATAACTGTAACTTTGATGCTATGACAGTCATCCCCTAGGTATTCCATTCCGCTGCAAAACAGGTAATTTGGGGGTGTGACATACGGATTTACGGTTGATTTTATACGTATTTCTAAACATGACTTATTTTCTACACAACATGTTATTTTGAACAGTCTATTGTAAAATAATGATTTGACCTATTTAGACTTGGAACTGGAACTTGTAACTAATTTTATTAGAAAGTAGACTCAATTACCTTTAAAATGATAGGTGACATGATTCCTACGGACTTACGGTTGATTTTTTTTACAAATTTCCAAACATGGCTTATTTACAACATGCTATTTTGGACAGTCTGTTGTAAAATACTTATTTGACCTAATTAAAGTTGGAATGGGAACTTGTAACTAATTTTATTATAAAGTAGACTCAATTACCTTTAAAATCATAGGTGGCACGTCTCATACGAACTTACAGTTGCTTTTATACAAATTTTCAAAATTGACTAAAATCTATTCATTATACATACGGATCCCACAGATCCCTTTAAAAAGGATCCATACTTTGTTAGCAAGGGATCCGTCCTACCTACTACAGATTCACCAAATCTCGTATTTTGACTTAGATAAAATGTCTAGGATTTACTAGGTGATGCGTATGGTTACAAAACACCAAAGTTTTACAATCCTCCTATACATAGTACCTAGCCGTTGTAGTGTAGTATAGGTAAGACACGGGGAATTGATCGTTCTTTAGGGAAATAGGTAGGCTCGAAATGTATAACAGAATAATTCTAAGGGTTGAGAGATGATTATTTTTGTATTTTTATATTTTATGAAAGCAAAGTAAAATCTCGGGGTTTGAAGAGTTTGGTTTTATAACTAATAATTAAACTAAATAAACTAAAAGTAAACTAAATACGCAGAAAAGTAAATTGATAGAAACTCGTATAGGTAAACAAATATGCTCACTTAATCATGCATTGCTCCCTAGTTGAATTCTCTAACGTATTGCAATTTTACCCTCGTTAGTGTAATCTGTAAGTATTCCCTTAATTCGGCAGTGGGTTAGTCAATTCCGCTATCGATATGGCAACCTAGGAAAGTGTTACCTACAGACACGCTCTTGCCCTCTAATTAATCACACGCACTAAATACTTAAGAAGAATCTCCACTCAGTCGACTTATGGTTACCCGAGGATCCTTTCTATTCACGTTTCACTAGACTTCTAACTGTGGTACGAGATACAACAGTTTTTTTATTGTCTAACATGCGTACCACTAACAAGAACCAATAATATTAAAGACTACAACTAGGTTTCATACAATCATAAGCAAACACTAATTAATTTAGCCAATCATGTTAAATCGAAGAAACGACAAACAAATAATCACACAACACTTAGACATACTGTAATGATTAAGGATTGAATGACTTATCTTTAATAAAACATGGAGTTATGGGCTAAAAGCCTTTACGAAAGCTGTAACATTCGGACCTCCAATCTGACACAAAGTTTCTACTCTTTCTAATGAAAAACATACAAAAATATATATAGTATTACAGTTGTGACGACGTCACTTACAAAGTGTGACACCGTCATTAGGGTTTTGTTATTGGCACCAACTTATTGTGACAGCGTCACCTTATGAATCGTGATGCTGTCGCTCTTCAGTTTTCTAGTCATGACGCCGTCAGCTCAAGGCCGTCTCCATCGCCTGAAGCGTCATTTGGAAAATTTATAACTTGATCATCTTCGTTAGTCTTCAAGTGACGACGTCACTTAGTATTTCTGACATCGTCACAGTCTCTTTTGTGACCTTTTTTTAACTTTGTCGTTTTCTTGTCCAATCGAGCCATAAACTTTCCATTTTCCAACATTTGTTTCCTAAGTACCTCAAAATCAAATAGAAATGATTTAGGGTAATAATTGATCGAATATGTACGGATTTAGAGGCAAATGACCCCTCTAAGAAACCTTCAAGCAAGTATAACAAAGTGTATCTGACAATTAAACTTATAAGGAAACGAAACACTTTCATATTATATTCCGCTTTATTGGTAATTTGATATATGGATTATGCTCCATTTTAAAAATCATTTGTTTTGAAAATTAGAGCGATGAGGATCTGATACCAATTTGAAAATGTAGAGAGGGTGAATACATTTCCGTTTAAAAACTTAAATCTTTTGTATCAAACAATCAAGTGCAACGCAATATGAAAAGTGGCAATAATAACTTTAAGACAATAAATATAATAGAGAATATGAAATCAAACATGTTGTCACAACACAAGCATAAACATCAAACCACAACACAAGCATAAACATAATGTAAAGATAAAGTGATAAGTAAAAGAAAACGCAAATCGGATACGAGGATTTATAGTAGTTCGGTCACGAAGCTCCTCTTCGCCCTACTCCACTCCCCTAGACCCAACTCGAGAGTTATTTCACTAAGCCAACAAGTTCCCTTCCCGACAGAGAAAAACTTACAAACATCACTTACACTTTTTCCGGCACTAAGCTAAATATCGTGTTCTAGTTCGAAGTAGAACCAACCTAACATCTCTTACACTTATCTGGTAAAAAGCTAAATATCGAGTTCTTCTTTGGATACAACAAAACTCGTTATGTTTTATATCCCAACATAAAAAACCTTGTGTTTTAAGGCATAAACACATAAAGCATCCAATCTAGTTTGGTGTTACAATATGTTGTGTGGTGATGATACATAAGTGTGTACAAAGATAATCCAAGACAAATGTGTCTAATAGATATAAAAGAATAAGCCAAACATCAAGATCACTAAGCATGATAAGGTTAGTCTTTTATGGATGAAGATGACAAGTACACTAAGCTTGTTGTGGTAGATCTTCATGTATTAATGTGGTGGATTTGGATGGCAAGAACTCTAAGCTTGCTTTGGTGGATCATCTTGGAAGTATGTTTGCAACAAATAAAAGTTAGAAGCATTGTGATCATTGGTTAGAGAGACATGAGAATGTGTTTAAATGTAACTCTAACTACTGTAAATATAAGCTAAAAATTCAGAAAGGGTGTACAAATGGTTGTATTTATAGAAAAAAAACCCCACTAGATCCAAGGATCCCTTTGAAAGGGATTCGTGCTTCATTGGGAAAGGGATCCGTGAGTCCAACAAGGGATTCGTGGGTCTGATATTTCAGACTTGGATTTGAAAAGATTTGCAGACAATCTATCTTATCATATCTTGTCATATCTTCAAAAGTCATCTCTTGATTTAGGAAGATTGTGATGTGACATGTCATAAAGGTCAGCTTTGAGTGATGTCATGTATGAGGTAAAAATTATGAATTTTATTTTGTTAAAAATGAAAGTGGATTTGTAAAATAAAATGTGTAAGTGTACTTTAAAAAATAAAGTTTAGGTGTGTAGTTTCCTAAATAAAATGTATTTAGCAAGTGTGTAAGTAAATGTTATACTTGCAAAATAGAAAATGTAGTTATATACTTGAAAAGATAAAATATATTTAGCAAGTGTTTAAGTAAACTTTTGTACTTGCAAAATAATAAGTATAGTTGTATATGTGGCAAAAATAAAATGTATTTTAGCAAGTGTGCATGTAAACTTTATTGCTAAAAGAAAAATGATTTTTTTTATTTGTTCAAATAAAAATATACATTTGGACGTAAACTTCAGTGTAAAAATAAGAGTGATGCATTTGTATAAAAAATACTTGTTATGTAAAATGTAAAGTGAGGGTTCAAAAGAGAATGACGAATCTTTTAAATACTCATTTACTCTAAAATGTATTTTAAACTTTTTAGTGGTTTATTAAGGGGTTTGATCATAATTCAACATAACAAACATATTCGAACCAGTATTGTAGCATACGAGGACTTGAGAAGTCGAAAGGTTTAGATGAATGTAAGTTGAGACAAAAGATGATTACGAGTAACTTGCACATTTTACGTTATGTATTACAAGTTACATGTTTGTCATCAACAAAACATACGAGTCTGTATAATATAAATATCGTAATATTTGCACTAACATTTACTATTTGGTGAATAGTAAATATTTGACAAATGTTTTTATTTAAAATGTTATCTATAATATAGAAATAGTTTTATCTTTTTAAGCTTTATTTTTTTGAGAAAATATGATATCATTATGTTTAAGTTGAGATACTTCATTCTGTTGCGATACTTCATTCAACGGGGATGCGCTGGCTATTACCAAACATTCTCTGGCTACTAATCTTGTTGTTTTTGAGGCGGTTGAAGTTACATTTAAACGTATGGGTCTTTGGTTATTTAGTGTTGTTTTAAGACGCATACTTTTCGTTCTAAGTGTCGGCGTGGCAGTGGTTCTGATTTTGTGTCACCCCCTGATTGTGGTGATGGTTTTGTTAGGTTCGTGTTGTTTGATCTCGCCAAAACACAAGTTCCTTCTTCTGTTCAACTGGGCCATGTTGAAGATTTGGTTTTGGACGAGCATAGTGGTTTTGATTTGCCACTTCTTGAAACTTTGCTTTCCAAGGGGTTGCGTACTGTCAAATTCATCCCCTCCAAGTGCCACTTGGGGTTCTCTCAGGTATTGAAAGGTACTCTTGATAAGGTGATCTACATGCCTAATGATATTTCTTGTTGGGTCAGTTTGTTAGTCTTGCTTCTTTGTCTCCTCAAACCCTTTTGCCCGAGGAGTAATACAGAGTGTAGGTCTGGTACTAAACGTCAGCGCCAAGAAGAGTATATTGTTAATGTCATTCGATCTTGGGACACGGCTGGTGGTTGTTTACAGCTTGTGAAGGGGGATTTAGCCGAACCCTCCCCATCATGGTCTAATATTGATGAATAAAACTTAGACTTGGGTGATCGTAATGTCAGGCAGTGTAAGAGGAAGATTTGTGATGGCCATTATACTGCCGCTGTCAGAGTTCTTTCTTCTTCTGGTGTTGCTCCCTATAGTGATGCTACTCTTGAGGACTTAAAGGCTAAGAACCCATTCAAACTTCTCCCCTTTTTCCGAATACACCTATTGATCATCATCACCTCATTGCATCTCTTACCGTGGTTCTTGATACGATTAAGAGTTTCCCTCGTGGTACGTCTTGTGGTCAGGATGGTTTGCGTGCCCAACACCTTTCAGATTGTTTAAGTGGTTCAGCTGTGGCTATTTCTGATGAGTTGATCGCTATCACCCAAGTGGTAAATCTTTTTCTTGATGGTAAATGCCTCAAGGCGTTAGGTGAGTATATTACTAGTGCTCCTCTTATACAGCTGGTCAAGCCAGGTGGTGGTATCCGCCCTATTGCTGTAGGGACCATTTGGAGACGTTTAGTTTCCAAGGTCAGTGCTTTTATGATTGGCCATTCTTTGGATGGTTACTTGAATGATCTACAATTCGGTGTTGGTGTATCGGAGGGAGGGGCTATTCTTCATGCCGTTAACCGGTTGATTGAAGATTGTGGAGATGATGTGGGTCTTTTTATGTTGTTGGTGGATTTCAAAAACGCCTTCAATTTGGTAGATCGTGAGGTTATGTTACAGGAGGTTCGATTTCGTTGCCCTGCTATTTCACGTTGGGTGGAATTTTGTTATTCCAACTCAGCTAGATTATATTATGGGGAAAAAAATTTATGGTCACATCAGGGTGTGCAACACGGTGATCACTTGGACCTCTGCTTTTTGCTTTAGTTTTACATCTTTTGGTATGCAAGATTCGAGACTCCTTTAGCCTTTCTCTTTAAGCTTGGTATTTTGATGATGGCACTATTATTGGAGATACTTGTTGGTGTTGTTGGCCCAGTAGTAGGGTTAGATAATCAATCTTCAGCAGATATACTCAACTGTTCAGCAGAAACAAAACAAAGGTCAGCAGTAACAAATACCACTTGGTGGTTACCAGATATCACTTGGAATCGTGTGATCACTTTCCAAAGTAAACTATTCGACCCTAATGCCTGGGTTACACGAATATCTACTTGGGATAAGACCAAATGCAGTTATAGAATTAGGCGCAATTCAATAACCCTTGCGCTTATAAGTGTTTATCGTTTTCTGTGTGTTTTTCATGCATAATCTGATATCCTATTTATAGGACATTACTCTCAGCCGTTCAAATGGAATTATGAGGATTAATCGGCCCATTAATCACCTCATAATTGTCCCTATTATAGTCGTTAGTGGTTACATGACCAATTAAACGTGGTCATTAAGCAGTTGTAACTGCCATTTAACAGTAGCAGTACTTTCATACCTCTAGCAGTACTTTCATAGCACTTCAGTGGAAACACTGTCTATCAGTGGAAACACTGCTTATCAGTGGAAACCACAAGCAGTACTTTCCACAAGCAGTACTTTCTACTAGCACTACCAATACAAACCACTATAAGAGTCAGGGTGTTCATGGACCTTATGGGTGTACATTCCGTACCTCCTAACCCATTACAAGGTGTGAACTAATCCCACAAGTGCACTAAATTTTCCAACAATCCTCCCCAAATTTAGTTCACTTCCTTTGCATAAAAAATAAACATCAATCAAAACATGTGCATAAACGAAAATGTCCTGAGGATTGAATTTCCATCTTAGTAAATTACACGTTCAAATATTCAAGAATCAGGGTGTTCTAAGAATTGAACCCTTCAACCCATTTGAATACCTGAAGATAAAATACACACAAGTTTTCAAACACTTATCAGCTCCTGACACTATACAAGCCATGTGTCCATATCCAAATTCATAAATGTTGTAAAAGCTAAAAGTCCAAAGCTTCCTGAAGCGGCAAAACTTCAACATTTACATAGGTGGTTCCTCTTTAGTCATGCTCCTGCCAAGCACTTTTTCAAAGAAAATTAACCATTAAGAAGTAAAGACTTCATCCTCCTTTCAGCAGGTTCTGAGCACAACCTTGGGATGTAAATAAACATGTGCTCCAGTCCACTGAATGTTCAGCTTTCCACATTGAACTCAGCTCCCAAGTTTCCTTAGGAGGGAGTTGGGTGTCCTAGCATTCAGTGACTAAGTTGGACTTAAACCCATCCCTTTAGCAGACTTTATAACCAAGTCTCTAGCCAGACCCTTCGTCAAGTGATCAGCTAAGTTCTGTTGAGATCTCACAAACTCTATAGATACCACCCCATTCATGATAAGCTCACGAATCATGCTATGTCTGACACCTAAGTGTCTAGACTTACCATTGTACATCTGGCTATAAGCCTTAGCCAATGTAGCTGCACTATCACACCGGATAGAAATAGGTGCTATAGGTTTAGGCCACAATGGAATCTCAAGAAGCAAGTTTTTCAACCATTCAGCTTCTTTACCAGCAGCTGCTAGAGCCACAAATTCAGATTCCATTGTTGAACTGGTGATGCAAGTTTGCTTCTTAGATGCCCAAGAAATTGCACCTCCACCAAGTAGGAATACCCAGCCACTGGTAGACGAATTGTCCTCAGTGTTACTGATCCAACTTGCATCAGTGTAACCTTCCAACACTGAAGGATAACCAGTATATGAGAGACTATAATCCACAGTTCTCTTCAAATACTTCAGTACCCTCTGAACTGCTTGCCAGTGATGAGCACTAGGATTACTAGTATACCTGCTCAATTTTCCCACTGCAAAACCAATATCAGGCCTTGTACAAGTCATGGCATACATCAGGCAGCCAATTACTCTAGAATACTCAAGTTGAGATACGGCTTTGCCATTGTTAGGCATCAGCTTCTCACATGTATCCATAGGTGTACTCACAGGAGTACAATCAAAGTAATTGAATTTCCTCAGCACTTTCTCAATATAATGAGACTGAGAGGTAGAAATTCTATTACTTTCATGTTTAATCCTTATACCAAGGATAGCATCAGCCTCCCCCATGTCTTTCATGGAGAACCTTGATGACAAAAATTCCTTTGTCAGGTCAACCTGATTTTGGTCAGTGCCAAAGATCAACATGTCATCAACATATAGACAAATGATGACTCCTTTACCAGATTCATCAAATTTGCTATATACACATTTGTCAGCTTGGTTAAGAACATAACCACTAGACAAAACCACTTCATCAAACTTTTGATGCCATTGCTTAGGTGCCTGATTAAGTCCATAAAGAGACTTAATCAGTTTACACACCTTGTTTTCATTGCCAGGCATGATGAAGCCCTGAGGTTGGTTCATATAAACCTCCTCTTCCAATTCACCATTCAAGAAAGCAGTTTTCACATCCATCTGATGAATAACCAGATTGTGAATAGATGCCATAGCAATCAGCAGTCTTATGGTACTGATACGAGCCACAGGGGCATAAGTATCAAAATAGTCTATTCCTGACTTTTGTTTAAAGCCCTGAATGACTAGTCTAGCCTTGAACTTTTCAATAGTTTCATCTACCTTCATTTTCCTTTTGAAAATCCATTTGCAACCCAGAGGTTTGCAACCAGGAGGTAGATCAACCAACACCCAAGTGTTGTTGCCCATGATAGAATCCATCTCATCATTGATTGCTTCTTTCCAGAAAGCAATATCCTAGGACTTCATTGCTTCTTCAAATTTCTTGGGATCATCCTCAACAATGAAGCAATAGGAGTATTGGTCTGAAACCTCATCCCTTGTTCCTTCAACTAAGTACAGTTGAAACTCAGGTCCAAATGATTTTGGAGTCCTTAACCTTTTGCTCTTTCTGAGCACAGGTTCAGGTTGTTGAACCACAACCTCATCAGGGACCACTGATGGTTCACCATCAGGGACCTCTGATACACCAGTGTCATAAGTTCCATTAGGAATCCTCTGACTTGGTCTAGGGACTGATGAGAATCTATTCTCATCAAAGTCTGCATCCCTTTTTTAATAATGGAGTTAATTGAAACATATTCATTAGGTTCAATAACATAGAACCTAAAAGCCTTGGAATGCTCAGCATATCCAACAAAGATGCAGTCAATGCCTCTTTCACCCAAAGTTTTCAACTTTGGATCAGGGAGTCTTACAACAGACCTACAACCCCAAACCTTGAGATAATTCAGGTTGGGTTTCCTTTTAGTCCAGAGTTCATAAGGGGTAACCTTGTTCCTTTTGTTGGGAACCCTATTTAGCAAATAGCAAGCTGTTAACATAGCTTCACCCCAGAACCCTTGACTCAGTCATGAATAGGACAACATGGAATTAACCATCTCCTTCAGCACCCTGTTTTTCCTTTCAGAAATACCATTTTGCTGAGGAGTATAAGGGTCAGTCGTTTCATGGATTATTCCAACAGACTGAGTATCCATGTACTCACCTCCCCTATCAGTCCTTAATCTTTTGATCAAAGACCCAAGTTGTAATTCAACTTCAGTTTTAAACACTTTGAATTTATCTAATGCTTCATCCTTGGTATGTAATAGATAGACATAACAAAATCTAGAAGCATCATCAATAAATGTCACAAAGTACTTCTTATTCACCAAAGAAGGAGTGGCATGCAAATCACACAGGTCACTGTGAATAAGCTCCAAGATCTTAGTCTCACGACTAACTGATGCGTGCCAAACAGTCAAGCTAAATCACTCAAGCCTGCCACTTGTGAATGGCAGACCGTAATCAGCTTAAAACTGCTCAAGCATGAATGCAATGAAGATCTGAGGAGTATAGAGTCTTCCCGGGTCGTTATGTCCCAGCGAGCTATGCAATGGATTATCAACCGTAAAGTGATCGAGGAATTTGAACGGAAAAGGGATTTGAATTATTATGACTAAGGAAAAAGCCAACAAATTACAATGGCTTAAATGCAAATTAAAGGAAATTAAAAAGACTAAAAATATTAAATAAACGCTATCACTATAATTCAAATGATGTTTTTGTTTTTATGTTTTTACGAAACTGAAATTAAAAACTACGCGACGTACAAATAAAAACGTGAAACTTACACAATATAAACTCTAAAAATATAAAAAATACATTTTTGCAATCCTAATGATAAAAGAAAATTTATAGAAAAAGAAAATTATTTTTAAAACTAATTATCTAATTAAAAACTATTTTTAACTATTAAATAATTACCTAAAATACAAGAAAATAGGAAATTAGGCTAGAAAAATAAAATTAAGACTTAGAAAAATCTAAAATATCAAAATAGAATTTTCAAAACTATTTTTGTATTTTTCTGATTATTTTTCTATTTTCTAGGAATTTTAAACTATTAAAAACTAATTAAATTACTAAAAATTACAAAATAAACTATGAAAAATCTGGAAAATTACTTTTTTCACTTTTTATATTTATGTAAACCTAAGAAAAATGAAAAATTATTTTTTTGAACCTTTTCTGAATTTTTTGTATTAATTGCTAATTAAAAATGCTTAAAAACTAATTAAAATCAAGAAAAATAGCGAAATGACTTAGAAAAATCTGAAAAATTCAGGAAAACTCTAAAATTATATTAAGAGACTAGGAAAAATGGAAAAACAGTAGGTTGTGTGGAGAAAAATGCAACTGCTATGGATTGTGCTTAGAAATAAGCACTTTCAATAAGCCAACAACTACAATGAGCTACCAAATGTTTACAGAAACTATGAAATACTTAAAAGAACCAAAATGTACTTAAATCAACAAGCTATAGCCTCTGAATACCAAAATAACACAGATTTGATGATTTGAGTGTATAAGCTGAAACAGTTTCTAGGGGTTCACTTTGAGCTAGAAAATAAGCCACCAAACAAGTAAGAAACTGAAAAGTAAGAATGGCAACCTAAACTAGACCTGGCTAACAACTAGCAAACCAAAAATCAACTCTAAACAAGCTCTATTGAGCTCTGAGACAAGCCTGCAAGATCTGAGAAAAGCTTAGTATAAGCTGAGCCCTGTGAGCAGGGCATTTGACACCCAAAAGAGAAGCAGTTTTGAGGCTTCTAAAAAATTTGCAAAATTCTAATAAAATGATGATAAGAAAGATGACCAGTTGAACTTTTTAGAATGCCAAGTTTTACTGAATATGTCCCAGAAATGAAGCCATGAAAATTCCTTGCAGTTGGCCAAAAATCAGGTTTTTCACTTTTGACTTTTGATAACAGTTATGGAGATTTGACCAAAATGAACTTTGAATCCAATTCAATGACTGATTATGATGTTTATGGACCAAATAAAGCTAATGTAATCTATTTCTATGATACTTAAACACAAATCAAGACTTTGGTAATCTAAATCACAACAGATCATACAGTAAGACAGATTAAGATGTAATTCTGACTTTTAGTGTTTGCAGGCACAATATTTTGACTCAAATGAGTTCACTTATGCTAAACAAACTTGAACCAACAAAAAGCTAACACTGAATTCACCTGTGAGACAGTTATGACAGTAAACCAAACACCCCTTAATATACTGATTTGCAAATTAAAATGAGATAACAACTGATTAAGCTTGCACAAATGATCAAACTAGATTTACTTGACCTAAACACAGATTAACTAACAGGTTTTAACTACTTATAATCACAGGAACAGATTATGCTTAGAAACTAGAAAATGACTTACAAATTGTCCAAAGCCACAATGGCTTGCAACTGCATACAAATGACCACTAGCCTAATCTAACCAACCCAAATGCTTCCAATTCAACCCAATTCCAGCTCTGAACCAACCATTTCCATTTCTGCACCCATTTTGCTCCAAGTTTGACTTTTGTTGACCAATGTTCAAAGGTTATTGAAACTGAGATGTGAGCTTATGGAAAGCTTTACTAAGCTAGTTTGATCATGCTTGAGCTAAGAAACAAGTTAAGAAAAGCTTGTACATATGATTTGAACTTTGCAATTTTCAACAGTTAACTGGAATACATAAAATGGAAATGCCACTTAAATTGATGCCTGAAAATGGTTTATATTGATACAATAACTTGAAGTGAGTTCATAAAAACAGAAAGTTACAACTTAAAACTTAAATTAAATCATTGCTTCTAAAAACGACATACATATTTTAAAAATAAACTAACTGCCACTTTCTCTTGCCTCTTCTGCTTCCTTTTATACTCAAACTTGTTTCTCTCACTACTCTGAGCACTTCCCAGCAATATCCTCAGCCATTGGATGGCTAAAATTAATCTTGGCCGTTTAAGTGGTTTTGGCGCCAAAATGGGTTAACAACTGGGGGTTGATATCTTGGACAGGAAAGGGGCGCATTTAATGCACTTGAAGGGTAGGTGAGGAGGGGGGAGACAAAATGTGGAGTAGGGTGGCTGAAGGTGGAGGGGACATGGTGGTCGGGGAGGACAGGGAAGGGGGCGGTATATTTTATTTTAAATCTTGGGTTTGGGTTGGTCGGGTCATGGAATATTGGACCGGGTAAGTGGTTTGGGCCAAGGGGTTTGTTATTTGGGCTTGGGATAATATAAGGGTCCGGTTGGTTAAGTAACTACACAAGGACCAAATTGCAATTTCCCAAACTTCAAGGACTGATTTTGCACTTTCCCCAATTAGCTTCCAAGGACCAATTATGATGTAATTCCAAAGTTCACAAACCATTTTTTCATTTTTCAAATTTCAAAATTTCCCAGGGACCTATTTTGCCATTTTTGGATTTTCAGGGATCAAACATGTAATTTTGGAAAACTTGCAACCCAAGTGTAATATTTTATGAAATTGACTTTCAAGACCTTGGGTTGGCTTTTCCTTTCAAAATAAATGCATAGGGACTAATTTTGACAAGTTTTGAAACTTAGAGGACTGAAACTGCCAATATTGCAATCTTTGATTAATTTTCCTTTGTTTTTGCACATTTTGCATTTAAAACACATAAAACACAATCCCTGGGATATTTTAAGTATTTTGATATCTTTTTGATTGTTTTTGTATGTTTTGGCAGTTTAAATACGACAAAAATGATGAGTATTTACACACTCATCAATCCCCCACACTAAACTATTGTTAGTCCCTAGCAATCTTTTGTGAAAAACTAATGGATTTGAATCTCTTTACCAAAACCCATTACTTCTGGAGTAGCCAAATGTTTCAGTTCAAGTAAGAACCATGGTACACCGATAACCATGTGATTTTGAGCAAATCACCAGCTTCCAACGGATTTGATTTGTCTTTACCAGAAGCCGTTTGCTTCTGGACTAGCCAACTCTTAGATAAATTATCAATATTATCTTTGGTGAGTCGATTACCAATTATGGTTTTTCCACTGCCTTTACCACAAGCCATAAACTTGCGGGCTAGCCAACTTTTCACTTTTTAGGATATGGTGAGCTGAATACCATACAATTTTGGGCAAATTGCAAGCCGTCAACGGATTTGAGATATCTTTACCAAGAGCCGTTTGCTCCTGGATTAGCCAATCCTTTTGTTTATCAAACATGGCGGACTGATAACCAAATGAGTAAGTGTAAAACACTTACTCCAAAAAAATATTTTGGCCAAAAACGGGGGAATTGGTATAATTATATGATAAAATTCGTGAGAATTCCCCCCCACACTTAGAAATGAATATTGCCCTCAATATTCAAAGTACCGGCGGTTATGCCGAAACAAAGAACGTAAAAGGGAAATACTACGGCCATTATTTGAAAGGATTTTTTTTTTTTTTTTTTTTTTTTTTTTTTTTTTTTTTTTGAAACTTTTATATATAACATGTGGGGCACCCCCCCCCCCACACTTGGGTGGTAGAAAGTAGAAAGAAGAAGCTGAACCGTCAAGTTTTATCACACAAGCTAGCCACTTGTGAATGGCTAACCGTAACAAACTTAAGACAGCTCAGAAATATGGGTAACAACCCATATGGTATGCTACTGTTTTTGATTCCCGAGTCGCTAGCTTGACTCGATCCCCGCATTCATTGGTTCATGGGGAAAGTTTGTAAGTCCGGGACAACCATGGATGGAATGTCCTCTCCAAAGTAATGCTTCACTCGATGACCATTCACTTTAAAGTTAGGACCATCGGGTTGAGATAACTCAATGGTACCATAAGGATAAACCTTAGCGATAGTAAATGGACCAGACCAACGGGACTTGAGCTTTCCCGAGAAAATCTTCAATCTTGAATTGAAAAGAAGGACTCGATCACCAACGTTGAAAACGCGGTTCTTGATTTTTGAGTCATGAATCTTCTTTGTCTTTTGTTTATAGATCAAAGAGTTCTCGTAAGCTTGATCACGGAGTTCACTTAATTCATTCATTTGAACTTTCCGATGATCACCAGCTGTCTGAATATCAAAGTTAGCATGCTTCAAGGCCCAGTATGCCTTGTGCTCGAGCTCAACCGGTAGATGACATGCCTTCCCGTACACCAGCTTGTATGGAGTACACCCGATGGGTGTTTTGTAAGCTGTACGGAAGGCCCAGAGTGCGTCATCTAGCTTATCCGACCAAGAGGCACGGTTTTCACCAACCGTCCTCTCAAGAATTCTTTTTATCCCCCGGTTAGAAACTTCCACTTGCCCACTTGTTTGTGGGTGATACGCAGTAGATAGACGGTGAGTTACACCGTACTTTTGCATGAATCTTTCAAATTGGTCATTGCAGAAATGCGTACCACGATCACTGATGATGGCGCGTGGAGTTCCAAACCTAGCAAAGAGAGATTTCAAGAATTTCACAACAACTCGGGCATCGTTGGTGGGTAAAGCTTTTGCTTCAACCCATTTTGACAAGTAGTCAACGGCCACGAGTATATATTTGTTACCACGGGAAGAAGGAAATGGCCCCATAAAGTCAATGCCCCAGATGTCAAAAACCTCACACACTTGAATGGCGTTTTGCGGCATTTCATTCCTTTGTGAGATATTCCCGTGACGTTGACAAGCGTCACAGGTTTTGACGAATTCATGGGCATCCTTGTAGATTGTGGGCCAATAGAATCCGGAATCAAACACCTTCTTGGCGGTGTAGTTGGGGCTATGATGTCCCCCAGTAGGTCCAGAATGGCAAGCCTTGAGAATGTCAATGGCTTCCTGACCATACACACATCGCCGGATGACTTGATCCACGCAAATTTTAAACAAGTAGGGGTCGTCCCAGAAATAATGTTTCACATCTTTAAAGAATTTATTTTTCTGTTGGGACGACATCCCTTTCACCACAAAGTTACCCGCATGGTAATTTGCGAAGTCAGCAAACCATGGGGTAGAAGAGTCTCCACGAAAAGAAACCACATTGAGTGTTTCGAGAGGAAATGTTTCATTTATTTCCTTTTTCTCGAACACATTTTGGTGAGGGTTCTCTAATCGGGACAGATGATCAGCAGCCAGGTTCTCAGCTCCTTTTTTATCACGAATAATGATATCAAATTCTTGTAGGAGGAGAACCCAACGGAGCAATCTCGGCTTTGCATCTTGTTTTGCAAAGAGATATTTGAGTGCCGAGTGATCCGTATACACCACGCATTTGGTCAATATAAGATATGGCCGAAATTTCTCAAACGCATACACCACAGCTAATAATTCTTTTTCCGTAGTGGTGTAATGGGTCTGAGCTTCAGTCATAGTTTTGCTTGCGTAGTGGATCGGCTGAAAATGCTTGGTTTTGCGTTGCCCCAAGACTGCACCGATAGCAAAATCACTTGCATCGCACATGAGCTCAAAGGGTAGATCCCAGTCGGGGGCAACTAGAATAGGTGCTTCCGTAAGCTTTTTCTTTAGTGTTGCAAAAGCTTCGACGCACTCAGGAGAAAAGATAAAAGGAGCATCTTTTTCGAGAAGATGGGTCATGGGCCGAGCGATTTTAGAGAAATCTTGAATGAATCTACGATAGAACCCGGCATGACCTAGAAAACTCCTAATACCTTTGACGGTAGTAGGATGAGGTAGTTTAGCAATAACATCAACTTTTGCTCTATCTACCTCAATCCCGTTCTTGGAAATCTTATGGCCAAGGACTATGCCTTCTTTGACCATAAAGTGGCTCTTCTCCCAATTTAGACAGAGATTGGTGTCTTCACACCTTTTTAACATTTTGTCTAAATGGGAGAGACATGTCTGAAATGAGTCCCCAATGACCGAGAAGTCAGCCATAAACACCTCCATAGTTTCCCCGATCATGTCGTGGAAAATTGCCATCATACATCGTTGGAACGTGCCAGGAGCATTACATAAGACAAAAGGCATACGTCGATAGGCAAACGTCCCGTATGGGCAGGTGAATGTGGTTTTCTATTTATCCAGCGGATCAATGGGGATCTGAAAGTAACCCGAGAAACCATCAAGGAAACAATAGTATTCGTTCCCTGCTAATCTCTCAAGCATCTGGTCCATGAAGGGTAGAGGAAAATGGTCTTTACGGGTGGCTTCGTTTAACTTGCGATAGTCAATACACACACGCCATCCCGTAACCAATCGAGTTGGAATTAACTCGTTTTCTTCATTCGTGACAACAGTAATGCCACCCTTTTTTGGAACGCAATGAATTGGGCTAACCCAAGGACTATCAGAGATCGGGTAAATCAGACCGGCATCAAGAAGTTTGAGAACTTCTTGTTTGATAACCTCATGAATCTTAGGATTCACCCTTCTCTGATGTTGGACTGCTGGTTTGAAGTCATCCTCCATTAAGATTTTGTGAGTACAAAACTCAGGGTTGATACCCTTAATATCGGAGAGTTTCCAAGCAATTGCTTGCTTGTGTGACTTCAAAACCTTTATGAGAGCAGTTTTCTCCTCCTCAGTTAAATCCTTAGCAATTATGACGGGTAATTTATCATCACCCTCCAAAAATGCATACTCGAGATGAGGAGGTAGGTCCTTAAGTTCAACCTCGGGAAATTCCTCAGTAGATGATTGCACTGATTTGATTTCCTCAATTGTGATTTCTTTCGGAGGGAGTGAAGGTAATGGATCTTCATTAAGCAACTGCTCAAGATAAAGAATATCTCCCTCCGAATCATAAACACCATCAATTCCAGGCGGAATTGATTCATCAGTAGCAAGAAAGTCATCGATCTCTTCCAGAAGGAAGTCACCTCCCTCAAACGGAGTGAGAGAGGGGGAAGAGTCGGCAATGATAGGTTGAGGAGATGTGGTGGAATTGGAATTCCCACTCACAGAATTATGAAGATAACCAAGAAACTCTTGAGAGTACTCCTCTGAAGCAATATCAATTAAATCAACTCGATTAACTGATTCAGTATCATAATTTGAGGAGTACCTCGAAGTTTGATCGAGGTTAAAGGTAACAGCTTCATTACCCATACGTAGAGTGATCTCTTGCTCAAATACATCGATAAGAGCACGGCCCGTCCTCAGGAATCCTCTTCCAACAATGAGGGGAACCCGAGGATCAGCATCGAAATCAACAACAACGAAGTCAGCTGGAAAATGGAACTTTCCTACTTTCACAAATACATCCTCGGCGATGCCAAGAGGACGAGATATAGAACGATCTGCAAGCTCAAGAGTCATGCAGGTAGGAATAAGTTTCGGAAGAGAAAGTTTCTTCCACACTGAATACGGCATCAGATTGATGCTTGCACCAAGATCGGCGAGGGCAAAGCATTCAATCATCCCAGGAAAAACACAAGGGAGAAGAAATTTTCCGGGATCTCCAAGCTTCTCGGGAAGCTTCTTTAACAAGACTGCTGAGCAATTCTCGTTCAAAGGAGTTTTAGCCATTTCAAACAGCTTTTCCTTGTTGCTCAACATGTGTTTCAGAGTAGATGCAAACTTGGGCATCAACATGATGGCATCCGCGAAGCTTATGTCAAAATGAAGCTCTTGGAAAATTTGAAAGAATTTTTCCATCTGATGACTAGCTTTCTCGCGGAGCTTTTGCTCATGTAAACGTGAGGGATAAGGAATAGAAGTTTTGGATTTAGGGTCACAAACTGGAGGTTCAAAAACAACTCCAGGCTTGGGTTTGGGGATAACCTGAGGATGGACATTGTTGGCACTTCCGTTATTAGTAGGAAGTTCCTTGTCCTTTGTCGCCTCAGGTTCGCTTTCCACTACCTTCGGGAGAGAGGAAGAAGAGGTAGTGGGAACAGCGGGTCCAGCATATGAAGTACCACTTCTGGTTGTGATCGCCTTTGCATCGCCCTTCGGATTAGCGATCGTGTTGCTAGGTAAAGTACCTGAGCCCAAGGGTCGATCATTTAAAGACTTCTTGATGTCAGCAATCTGGCTAACCAACAACCGATTCATTTCTTCTTGGGATTTCATGAATTGTTTCAACAACTCATCAGATGATGGTCCAGTTGGAACAATGGCTTGAGTTTGCACAGGAAAATTCTGGCCTCTATTGTTAGGATTAGGGCCTTGATTTTGAAAATTCCCTTGATTATTGCCATGAAAATACCCTTGGTTGAAATTTCCCTGACCTGGGTTTCTATTGTAATTTCCTTGATGTTGGAAATTTTGATTCTGATTTTGAAAACCGTTGTTTTGATTGAAATTACCTTGGTTTTGAAAACCTTGGTTTGGTCTGTTTTGATTTTGATTACGGTTTTGGTTGAAACCGGGAGGTCCAGAGTAGTGGTTAGGACAGTGGTTCGGGTCTATAGGAGCACGATATTGATTGCCTCCTTGATTAGAGATCCCGCCCACAGCATTGGCTTCAAAGGGGTTACCATCGGTGGCCATACAGTTATAATAAGCATGGGGGCCACCACAGGTAACACAGACTTCCACTTTCTTAACTTCAGCAGGAGGTGAAGTTTGTGGAAAAGAGACTTTCTTCTGGTTGGAGAGAACCAAAGCTTGGATAGCTTCCGTGAGTTTATCAATCTTAGCATCGGTGCTAGACTGACTCACGGGCGATGAAGAAGAAGAAGGACCAACACTGACTTGGGAAACAACCGGTTTGCTTCGTGCAGTGCGGACTTTAGACTTATTTTCAATGATCGCTAAAGCTTCTTTGACAGTTTTGCTTAGGAAATTTCCTCCCGCGGAGGAATTGAGAGAATCTTGATCAGATTGACTCACTCCATTGTGGAAAGTATCGAGTTGCATCAACTCGGAGAAACCGTGGTGAGGACATTTGCGAAGCAATTCCTTGAAACGATCCCACGATTCACTGAAGGGTTCATCAAACTTCTGAGTGAACTTGATGATTTCATTTTTTAGACTCGTGGTTTTGGAAGGTGGATAGAATTTATTCACAAATTTCTTCACCAGATCTTCCCATGTCTCAATAGACTGAGGGGGTTGTTTTTCAAGCCAAATTCGGGCCTACCCCTCAAGAGAAAATAGGAACAGAAGAAGCTTAACAGCATCAGTAGGGACATTCTTATACTTGATGGTAGATGCAATCTTGTTAAACCATCGAATATGAGCATGAGGATCATCCCGCTCAAAACCGTAGAATTGATTTGAGGTTACAAGATTCAGTAACCCGGTCTTGAGTTCAAAATTTTCAGCCACAATGGCTGGTACAACGATAGCATCTCCATACCCGTCGATGGGTGCCTGGAGAAGCTCACACATAGGGCGTTCTTCCGCCATGATAACGGAAGTAGTGTGAGCAGTCCGGATCTCAGATCCGACTGAAGGAGCAGAAAGTCTACGAACACGCCTTCTTGGAATCTTGACAAGCTCACGAAATGGGCTCACAGATCTAGAAGAGCGAGTGCGCATACACTAGAGTTAACTCTAAGGAAACTCAGAGCTAAGGAGAGAAATGGGAATTATGAAAATCTTTCAGATGAGAATGAGAATTATGAAGACGTTTTATAAAAATTGGGTGAGAAGAATCTTTATGGGTTTTCTGGTTCTGAAACGTCGATATCACAACAAAATCAATTAACACAAAATCGAGGCAAAACAACAGTGAACTTAACCAATAATCACAATATGAATGGCTTCTTTGAAAAAGGTACACCAATCACAAGGACACAAAGGCAAGTTTTAAATCTTTAGTTCGGGAACTTATTATGGTCGCACCCCCAGTTAGGTAGTGCACTGCCTTGGTTTGCGGTGGTAATCTTTTAAGTTGTTATTATTAAAGAAAACGACGAATCTTTTTGTATTTTTTATTTTTGATACATATATAGAAACAAAAGAAAAATATTTTTGTGTTTTATACGTTTTTGGATGTTTTTGGGTTTTTGGATTTTTTATAAGAAAATATGGATATATATATATAGATAGATATGGATGATATAAACAAATGAGTGAGTATCCAAACAACTAATCTGCTAAACGGAAGATAGATCAACACAGCTCCCCGGCAGCGGCGCCAAAAATTTGATGCGTGCCAAACAGTCAAGCTAAATCACTCAAGCCTGCCACTTGTGAATGGCAGACCGTAATCAGCTTAAAAATGCTCAAGCACGAATGCAATGAAGATCTGAGGAGTATAGAGTCTCTCCGGGTCGTTATGTCCCAGCGAGCTATGCAATGGATTATCAACCGTAAAGTGATCGAGGAATTTGAACGGAAAAGGGATTTGAATTATTATGACTAAGGAAAAAGCCAACAAATTACAATGGCTTAAATGCAAATTAAAGGAAATTAAAAAGACTAAAAATATTAAATAAACGCTATCACTATAATTAAAACGATGTTTTTGTTTTTATGTTTTTACGAAACTGAAATTAAAAACTACGCGACGTACAAATAAAAACGTGAAACTTACACAATATAAACCCTAAAAATATGAAAAATACATTTTTGCAATCCTAATGATAAAAGAAAATTTATAGAAAAAGAAAATTATTTTTAAAACTAATTATCTAATTAAAAACTATTTTTAACTATTAAATAATTACCTAAAATACAAGAAAATAGGAAATTAGGCTAGAAAAATAAAATTAAGACTTAGAAAAATCTAAAATATCAAAATAGAATTTTCAAAACTATTTTTGTATTTTTCTGATTATTTTTCTATTTTCTAGGAATTTTAAACTATTAAAAATTAATTAAATTACTAAAAATTACAAAATAAACTATGAAAAATCTGGAAAATTACTTTTTTCACTTTTTATATTTATCTAAACCTAAGAAAAATGAAAAATTATTTTTTTGAACCTTTTCTGAATTTTTTGTATTAATTGCTAATTAAAAATGCTTAAAAACTAATTAAAATCAAGAAAAATAGCAAAATGACTTAGAAAAATCTGAAAAATTCAGGAAAACTCTAAAATTATATTAGGAGACTAGGAAAAATGGAAAAACAGTAGGTTGTGTGGAGAAAAATGCAACTGCTATGGATTGTGCTTAGAAATAAGCACTTTCAATAAGCCAACAACTACAATGAGCTACCAAATGTTTACAGAAACTATGAAATACTTAAAAGAACCTAAATGTACTTAAATCAACAAGCTATAGCCTCTGAATAGCAAAATAACACAGATTTGATGATTTGAGTGTATAAGCTGAAACAGTTTCTAGGGGTTCACTTTGAGCTAGAAAATAAGCCACCAAACAAGTAAGAAACTGAAAAGTAAGAATGGCAACCTAAACTAGACCTGGCTAACAACTAGCAAACCAAAAATCAACTCTAAACAAGCTCTATTGAGCTCTGAGACAAGCCTGCAAGATCTGAGAAAAGCTTAGTATAAGCTGAGCCCTGTGAGCAGGGCATTTGACACCCAAAAGAGAAGCAGTTTTGAGGCTTCTAAAAAATTTGCAAAATTCTAATAAAATGATGATAAGAAAGATGACCAGTTGAACTTTTTAGAATGCCAAGTTTTACTGAATATGTCCCAGAAATGAAGCCATGAAAATTCCTTGCAGTTGGCCAAAAATCAGGTTTTTCACTTTTGACTTTTGATAATAGTTATGGAGATTTGACCAAAATGAACTTTGAATCCAATTCAATGACTGATTATGATGTTTATGGACCAAATAAAGCTAATGTAATCTATTTCTATGATACTTAAACACAAATCAAGACTTTGGTAATCTAAATCACAACAGATCATACAGTAAGACAGATTAAGATGTAATTCTGACTTTTAGTGTTTGCAGGCACAATATTTTGACTCAAATGAGTTCACTTATGCTAAACAAACTTGAACCAACAAAAAGCTAACACTGAATTCACCTGTGAGACAGTTATGACAGTAAACCAAACACCCCTTAATACACTGATTTGCAAATTAAAATGAGATAACAACTGATTAAGCTTGCACAAATGATCAAACTAGATTTACTTGACCTAAACACATATTAACTAATAGGTTTTAACTACTTATAATCACAGGAACAGATTATGCTTAGAAACTAGAAAATGACTTACAAATTGTCCAAAGCCACAATGGCTTGCAACTGCACACAAATGACCACTAGCCTAATCTAACCAACCCAAATGTTTCCAATTCAACCCAATTCCAGCTCTGAACCAACCATTTCCATTTCTGCACCCATTTTGCTCCAAGTTTGACTTTTGTTGACCAATGTTCAAAGGTTATTGAAACTGAGATGTGAGCTTATGGAAAGCTTTACTAAGCTAGTTTGATCATGCTTGAGCTAAGAAAAAAGTTAAGAAAAGCTTGTACATATGATTTGAACTTTGCAATTTTCAACAGTTAACTGGAATACATAAAATGGAAATGCCACTTAAATTGATGCCTGAAAATGGTTTATATTGATACAATAACTTGAAGTGAGTTCATAAAAACAGAAAGTTACAACTTAAAACTTAAATTAAATCATTGCTTCTAAAAACGACATACATATTTTAAAAATAAACTAACTGCCACTTTCTCTTGCCTCTTCTGCTTCCTTTTATACTCAAACTTGTTTCTCTCACTACTCTGAGCACTTCCCAGCAATATCCTCAGCCATTGGATGGCTAAAATTAATCTTGGCCGTTTAAGTGGTTTTGGCGCCAAAATGGGTTAACAACTGGGGGTTGATATCTTGGACAGGAAAGGGGCGCATTTAATGCACTTGAAGGGTAGGTGAGGAGGGGGGAGACAAAATGTGGAGTAGGGTGGCTGAAGGTGGAGGGGACATGGTGGTCGGGGAGGACAGGGAAGGGGGCGGTATATTTTATTTTAAATCTTGGGTTTGGGTTGGTCGGGTCATGGAATATTGGACCGGGTAAGTGGTTTGGGCCAAGGGGTTTGTTATTTGGGCTTGGGATAATATAAGGGTCCGGTTGGTTAAGTAACTACACAAGGACCAAATTGCAATTTCCCAAACTTCAAGGACTGATTTTGCACTTTCCCCAATTAGCTTCCAAGGACCAATTATGATGTAATTCCAAAGTTCACAAACCATTTTTTCATTTTTCAAATTTCAAAATTTCCCAGGGACCTATTTTGCCATTTTTGGATTTTCAGGGATCAAACATTTAATTTTGGAAAACTTGCAACCCAAGTGTAATATTTTGTGAAATTGACTTTCAAGACCTTGGGTTGGCTTTTCCTTTCAAAATAAATGCATAGGGACTAATTTTGACAAGTTTTGAAACTTAGAGGACTGAAACTGCCAATATTGCAATCTTTGATTAATTTTCCTTTGTTTTTGCACATTTTGCATTTAAAACACATAAAACACAATCCCTGGGATATTTTAAGTATTTTGATATCTTTTTGATTGTTTTTGTATGTTTTGGCAGTTTAAATACGACAAAAATGATGAGTATTTACACACTCATCACTAACACCCTGAAAGGGTTTCTTGGTTATCTTGGTCAACATGCAAGTTTTACACTTTTCAGTGTCCATGTCGAAAGCAGGGATTAAACCATCCCTAGTCATATCTTGCATCCTTTTATAGTGAACATGACCAAGTCTAGCATGCCAAAGGGTAGAATCAGTCTGATCATATGTGGTCACAAAAGCTGAAATAACACTGTCAGTGGTAATATTAAGCTTGAACATTTGATTACATAAATAACCAAAACCAATAAAAACACCACATTTAGAAAGAACAAATTTATCAGATTCAATAACTTGTTTATATCCATGATTATTCAAAACACTACTTGAAACCAAGTTCTTCCTGATATCAGGAACATGAATAACATTAAACAAAGTTACAATCTTTCCAGAACTAAACCTAAGATCTGCACAACCACGACCATGCACCAAGGCTATTGACTCATTTCCCATGTGAAGAATAGAACCATCATTCAGTGACTCATAAGTCTTGAACCAGCTTCTATCTTTACACACATGAACTGTTGCACCAGAGTCAACCCACCAGGCAACATCATCATCCTGCACATAAAAAGATTCAGATACATATGTAACATAATAAATCTGAAAAGACTTATTAAACAGATTCTGACCTTTCAGTGAGTTGGCTGAACCACCACTCCCTGAACCATTAGTGCCTGATCCATTGGCTTTACCACCAATTTTAACACCTTTGCAATCCCTTTTAATGTGACAAGTTTTGCCACATTTCCAACAAGTAGGTGTAGCCTTCTTGTTAGGATCTGCCCTTGTGTTGTCATGATATTTGCGTTTGCCTTTGTTGTCATTGTACCTGGTAGAGTTGTTATGCTCTACCATATTGACAACAGATGGTCCAGCAGCATTGCTACTCTTTGGCTTGTCATTATCCTGCACCTTGAGAGATTCCTCAATGCGCAGATGACTGCCCAACTCAACTAGAGTTAACTCCTCTTTCTTATGTTTCAAGGTATGCTTGAAATCTTTCCAAGAAGGAGGAAGTTTATCAATAACACAAGAGACTGAAATAGCCTCATCCATGTGCATATTGTGTTGTGTAAACCTTCCAAGTATTCCAAGAAGTTCATTGTATTGTTCCATAACTGGTCTTGAATCAGTCATTTTGTAATTTGTGAAATTACTAACAAGGAACTTCTTACTTGATGCATCCTCAGCCATATATTTGGCATCCAAGGAATCCCACAGTTCTTTGGAAGATTCAAAGTTCTGATAAATATCAAACAAAGAATCAGACATACCATTCAGAATAAGACCTCTGCATATGTAGTCATCATTCTCCCACTTGCTCCTCCTCCTGATCTGCTCCACAGTAGCATCATCACCATCATCAGGAATTGGAGTAGTCAGCACATAGACCACACTCATGCTTGACACAAGAAGTACATCTTCTTCTGCCACCTCCTAAAGTCCACCCCTTCAAACTTGTCCAGCTTAGCAAAGTTTGAAGCCATGTGTTTCATTACAGCAGTTGCCATTGATTATCACAAAATAGTTTACTTTGATTGTTGGTGTTGTTGGCCCAGTAGTAGGGTTAGATAATCAATCTTCAGCAGATATACTCAACTGTTCAGCAGAAACAAAACAAAGGTCAGCAGTAACAAATACCACTTGGTGGTTACCGGATATCTCTTGGAATCGTATGATCACTTTCCAAAGTAAACTATTCGACCCTAATGCCTGGGTTACACGAATATCTACTTGGGATAATACCAAATGCAGTTATAGAATTAGGCACAATTCAATAACCCTTGCGCTTATAAGTGTTTATCGTTTTCTGTGTGTTTTTCATGCATAATCTGATATCCTATTTATAGGACATTACTCTCAGCCGTTCAAATGGAATTATAAGGATTAATCGGCCCATTAATCACCTCATAACTGTCCCTATTATAGCCGTTAGTGGTTACATTACCAATTAAACGTGGTCATTAAGCAGTTGTAACTGCCATTTAGCAGTACTTTAACAGTAGCAGTACTTTCATACATCTAGCAGTACTTTCATAGCACTTCAGTGGAAACACTGCCTATCAGTGGAAACACTGCTTATCAGTGGAAACCACAAGCAATACTTTCTACTAGCACTACCAATACAAACCACTATAAGAGTCAGAGTGTTCATGGACCTTATGGGTATACATTCAGTACCTCCTAACCCATTACAAGGTGTGAACTAATCCCACAAGTGCACTAAATTTTCCAACAATACTTTGGTTATCGGGAAGGTTTTAGAGCTTATCATGGTTGAGGGACCTCGTTGTGGTTTACACCTCAATGTTGATAAAACTAAGGTTTTTTTTGCCAAAAGGAAGACCCTAGAAGCAGGATTGTGGGTGTTTTCCCGCCTAATATTGCCCGACCTTTGCACGGAGTTAAGTTATTGGGTAGGACCGCTTGTGTGGACTTTGATTTTAGTAGTGAGCTTGTTATGAAACGGGTTGCCAAACCATTGAGCTTATGGGTGATGTTTATAAGATTAATACCTCAATGTGAGTTGCTGCTCCTTCGTACTTGTGCCGGTATTTCCAAATTATATTTTGCTATGCGCACATGTTCTCCTCCGGTTTTTGAGCGTGCTCAGATTTCTTTTGATTGGCAATTCGTTCTTCTTTGGAGCGTATTGTCACTGCTTCTGGACCTGGTTTTGGTGATTGGCAATGGAGGCTTGCCACCTTACCCTTTATGTTTGGAGGGCTTGGTGTTTATTCTGCAGGTGATGTCTTGAACTATGCATTCCTTGTGTCTAGACTCCAATCTGCTAGCTTGCAAACTAAGTTGCTCTGACATTCTGGTATTGTAACTTCTGGGCCTTCCTTTGATGTTGCATTGTGTGCTTTTAATGTGAAAATGGAGATTGACCTCTTGAGTACAAGTGAGATTGCCGCCCCCAAACTCATGAAGAAACTGGCAGATATATATTTCACACGTGTTACCCGAACGGCTGAATCTACTTTTTCTCTATCTACTCGACATATGACGTTATGGAAATCGCAAATGGATTATAACACTTCAGACTGGCTTAGGGTGGTTCCAATATCTCGGTTGGGACATACTATGAATGCCAGGACCTACCGTTGTATGTTATGTTATCGGCTAGGTGTTCCACTTTTCTCTATTCAAATCCCGTGCTCAGCTTGTTCCACGGTCTTTACGGGTGATGTTTATGGGGATCATGCTGTATCATGCACTGTTATTATTGGTATTAAACATCGACATAACATGGTGCGTGTTACCCTTGTTGATATATGTTCTCGGTCGGGGATCTCGGCTCGTAAAGAAGTTGATATTGGCCTTAGTGGACAAAGGGAAAGACACTTGCGGCCAGCTGATGTTTTGTTGTACTCGTGGGATAGAGGACTTGATGTTTGTGTCGATCTGACAGGGTCATCGCCCTTGACACAAACTGATATGGTTGATTTTGTGCCGAGTAGTGCGGTGATTGAGGCCGCGCAACGTAAACGCGCCAAATATGAGGCTAAGTGCGCGAATATTGGATATGGGTTTATCCCCTTCTCATTCTCTTCCTTTGGGGAACTTGAGAAGGATGCGGTGACCTTGCTGAAGCGAATCCGAAAGTTCTCCATGACCCAAGACATTGGACACGTGCTGCTATTCATATCTTTAGTAGGATTAGTTTTGCTAAAGCTAGAAGAGTGAGGGCTCATCTAGTATCGCGGCTCCCCACTAATTTTTTATAAATCTTATGAGTTTCTAATAAAGTGAACAAGATCACCCGAACTTAATATTTTATGTATATGTATTAATCAATTATAAATAATATTACAAAATTTTTTTCTTAATTAAACCTTAAACCACAACATTTTATAATCAATTTTAATATAAAAATATTATGACATATAAATAATAATTTTATGTTTAATAAAGTGATGAATTTTATTGTTTCTAACAGTGGTATCAATCGCCTACTAGTTGGGTGAATCGTGTTTGTTTTTGAAGTGGGTTTCGGTCCTACGCTTAAAACACACGTTTGATACTTTGGTTCGCTTAAAAACTTGTTTTTTACACTTTTTAATCCAAGATTCTTGTACTTTCAACGTTTTAAGGTGTTAAAATACTTGTTTTTGGCAAAAAGTTTCAAACTTTACGCGTGGATCTAAGTTTTTAAGCTTGTTTTTGTTCGTGGGTATCGTTCTACGCATAACTGTTTTGAGTGCTTTGGTTCATCAAGTTTCACACTTTTGTGTCTTTTGGTGTTATTGAAGCTATTTCATCACACAAAAACTGATTTAGAAACATCTTTGGGCAAAATCAAAATTACGAGTAATCCTACGCGTAGCTAAACCCTAAAACTACGCGTAAGATTTTCCTTGGTTTGATCATCATTTTCGTGGTTTACTCCGTGTTTTCTTGCTTGGATAAGCCTGAAAATACGTCGACTTTGGATATCTTTTGCACTGTGATAGTGTAAAAGATCATTTGGGTAAAACCCTAAAATTACGCATAAGCATAAGTTTACGCGTAGAAATCCTACGCTTAAGATTCATCTTACGCGTAGACCTAGTCCTACGCATAAGGTAATCCTACGCCTAAGTTTCTACGCCTAACTTACTGTTTACGCATAACTTTAGCCTTTTTTCCCTGCTTACGCGTAAGCTAAAACTACGCGTAACTTGTACTGTTTACGCGTAACTTTGGTGATTTCTACGCATAAGTGTTATATTGCTCTCACGTGATTTCTACGCCTAAGGACACTTCATCAACAAAGGTTCATTCGACTACAAAGATCCATCAATACAAGTTATCAAAAAAAAAAAAAAAGTTTTTTGGCGGGAAAATTTGAGTAAAATTTATTTTTTAGGGGAGACTAAACGTTCAATTTTTACGCGAGATTCAAATTTTGGTTAAACTGTGAAAATTTTGGTCAAAAATTCAAATTTTTGGGCCTAAATTCAAAATTTTCGGGTAAAATTTGGCGTCAAAATTGTCATAACTCAAATTTTTCTTTCAACATTAGAATTGAATTTTATAGTGAATTTCAAATTTTGAGAGTCAAAATTTTTCAAAATTATTTTTGGAGGGAAATTGCAATTCACTATATCGATCTTCTGTGTGCTATATCGACTTTGCACCTATTCTTCTTCTCTTTGATTCTTCTGCAGGGGAGTGAAATGGATTCTGAACATAAAGATCCATTTGTAGCATTGCAAGAAGGATTCATGGCTATATCTCTGGCATTCAAGCGTCAGACGGCATCTAATTCCCAATATCCCGCAGTCGTACAAGGTGCAAGAGTTGTTGTACATGAAAGGAATGCTCAAATGGACGTTGAGAATGTTGTGAGTACTGCATCTGTCGGTAATGCGGACAATGAGGTTGTAGCATTGGAAAAGCAGGATGACAGCAGCAGATCTGGAGAAGATATCATACTCAACTACGACACCGATCCCAACTGTAACGAAGAACAAATGGTTGAGGAAGATATCTTACCCACCTATGACACTGACACTGAACAGATGGTCGAGGTACAATCTACTGTTGATCATATTCTGATTGCAAATGCGACACAACATACTGAGCAACCTGAATTTAGTAATGAAGGAAAGGTTGACCAGTGTGTTGCACAATGTCCAGACAACTTTCTCATGTCTGAGCCCTTACTTATCAATTCAATTGAAACGTCAAATCAAACTCTTGAATCTGAAATCATTCTTCTCAAAAAGACCATTGCTCAGTTTCATAAAGATTTTTCAAAACTAGAGGCACATTGCATCTCTCTTGAACTTAAACTACAAAACAAATCTTTTTCTTCAGAACACAATGGTCAGTATTCAAATGAACAAAGTAATCGTGTGGATTTATTAGTAAAAGAAAATGAGCATCTAAAGGCTCAAATTCAAGCAAAGGGGCTTGCACATGTTGCTTTACAAAACAAACTGAGAAGATTAACTGACAAGAGTGTGGATACTAATTTTGCAAAACCAATAATCTTGGGGAAATCGTCTCTAAAACCAATCAGAAAACAATCAGTTGTTAGACAACCAACTGCTTTTATATATGAACGTTCAAAATCGTCAAAACCACGGTTTGCCTCCCAAGTTGTTGAGAATAATCATTTGTCAAAACCAGTCACTCCACATTCCGGGCCTAAGAATAATGCTTCTGTTTCTATTAAACATGTTTCTGTTAAACCTATTTCTGTTATACCTGTACAAGTGGCTGCTTCTGGCCAATCTAGGATTAGTTCGAACACTGTGTCTAAACCGAGCATTAAAAGTAAAGATTCATATGATTCACATGACACGTACAAGAACTGTGATCTAGAAAAGGCTAGGAAAAGGGCACTTCTTCAAAAGGATGGAATCTTAGGTTCACGACCTAGTGTATCACCTTCGAGTGTATTACTGAACACTGCTTGTAGTAGCAAACCAAAACCTAAGTTAACTCAAACAGATAGAAATAAACCTGTTGATCTAAACGTAAAATTTCAGAAACCTAATAGGTGGATCCATATAGGACGCAAATTCTTCCCAAAAGAAGTTTCAACATCCCCTAGATCTAACCTTAGATGGATACCAACGGGTAGGATTTTCAAAACTGTTAGTCTTAGGTGGATTTCTACAGGCAAGATACTAAGTAGTTGCACCAAAACAAGTGGGATACCAACAACATCCATCCCTGAGGCAGGAAAGGAAATCATCAAAATAGCATGTTCAGGTGTTAAGAAGATAATTGACACTACATCTTTATGCTTCTAACATCTGGAATCCAGTTACACTTGGGGATCCATGTTTCTCTTTCTTGCCCCCTTTCTATTCTCTCTATGCAGGTACAACAGCTATGGCTCCTACTCCAAAACAGCATAGGACCCGTTTCTAACCGTCAAAAATATCATGATCCATCAGCTGTTCCACCATTGTACTTAATCGTCATGAATTGGAAACATTGCTTGCTCCTCTGGTTAAAGATTCTGCCAAAAGTCGTGCTTCAGGTGTATCGAATGTTTCCGCTGCACAACCGATAATACTCTAATTTCAGATACACCTGAATCGACAACAACAACCAAATCTTCTATAACAGAAGATCAAACTGCTTCCAACAACAATGACACAGCTGATGATCAACATAATGAACTGAGATGTTTTAAAAGCAGTTGACTCTCTCAAAATATTTCGGGTTCTTCACACTTGTTCGATCAATTGGACATACATGGTTTCGCTGTCTTCTTATACATGGTTTCGCTGTCTACAATTCATCATCAACATACGTGGTGTATGATTCTGAATCATGGAAAACATCGAGGGGGAGAGAGAGTGTAGGTGGTCATTGCTTCCTTGTTCTTCTACATGCTTCTTTGCGAAAACCCAATGCCTTCTTGAATTTCTTCTATTAAGGGGAAGAAATAAGACGATCTGTGGCTCAAACGTCTCACTTTGATGTTATCGTCTCAATGTCATGGGTGATCTTGTGTGAAGTTACCCAAATATGATGTTATGATGCCTCACACACGGTCTTGGTATCGAGTTATTGCATATTCACAGTGATTAGTATTCCGAAAGACCACAACACTCAGGGGAAAGTCGTATCATTTCGTCTTTCATGGTTTGTTTGGTGTGATGCGTCTACATACGTGAGAAGATCTTATTGATTTCTGGCATGTTACCCTCGAACGGATCTTCCGCAATTAGTCAGATTTTCTTTGTGTGGTTTACTACTCATCTACAAATTCCGCTGCATACTGAAACCTTCAAAAGTTAGAGGAAATGTAGACTTCATCAAAGTTTCAAATCCACTAAAGACAGTTTTCAGTTTGGGGGAAACTGATTATGAAACTTCTTCAGAATGGCTTCTGAGTATAACAGCTTAGAACCCGGTCACAACCGTTTAAACTTCCCTCAACCCCCATCATCAGCTGAACAAAGCCCCCAGCTAACTCGTCAACAAATGGAAAGGTTATTTGCTCCTCTGTTCTGTGACGATATTGATGAACGTGCTCCAGGTGTATCCGCTGTTTCCGCTGCACAACCTGAAAATATTCCTATACCTAATACACCTGCTACAACAACTACTGTTGAAGATGCACCGACACCAGTTGACTCCAACACAACAGTTGAACACACCGCTTCCAACAATGATGAACCAGCTGATGATATTCTGAATGAAGTACCCCCACCGGCAGATTTTGATCCAAATGCGTTCTTCAACCCGTTTGCTAATGAGACTGCTACACCAGATGTCGTGGA
Source organism: Chrysanthemum seticuspe (assembly GCA_019973895.1). Taxonomy (NCBI): domain Eukaryota; kingdom Viridiplantae; phylum Streptophyta; class Magnoliopsida; order Asterales; family Asteraceae; genus Chrysanthemum; species Chrysanthemum seticuspe. The sequence continues at coordinate 85,200,435 of BPTQ01000002.1, read as the reverse complement.
ATCTTCAACAAACCATTTGAATCCTCATAATCTGCACAATGTATACCAACATCAACCCTCTACACACCGATGGACAAAAGACCATCCTCTGGCTAACATTATTGGCAACCCGAATCAACCAGTCGTTACGAGACAACGTCTTCACACAGATGGTGAACATTGCATTTATGCACTCACTGTCTGCCAATCTGAGCCTAAAAACATTAAAGACGCGATGAAAAAAGACAACTGGATTGAATCTATGCAGGAAGAACTCAACCAATTCAAACGTCTTGAAGTATGGGAATTGGTTAAAAGACCAACAGGGGTCTACGTCATTGGTCTAAAATGGATTTGGAAAAACAAATTGGATGCTGAAGGGAACGTCATCCGAAACAAGTCACGTCTAGTTGCTAAGGGTTATCGTCAGGAAGAGGGAATAGACTTTGAAGAATCTTTTGCTCCGATTGCTCGTCTTGAGGCTGTTCGGATATTTCTCGCGTTCGCGGCTCATATGAATATGACTGTCTTTCAAATGGATGTCAAAACTGCGTTTCTCAACGGACAACTGAAAGAAACGGTTTATGTCAGCCAACCCGAAGGATTCGTTGATCCAGATTGCCCGAACCATGTCTACAAACTGAACAAAGCTCTTTATGGTCTCAAACAAGCCCCTCGGGCATGGTACGATAAGCTATCATCTTTCCTCATTGCTAATCATTTCACCAAAGGTTCGGTTGACCCAACTCTTTTTATACAATATCACGGGGCACATATCTTAATTGTTCAAATTTACGTGGATGACATCATTTTTGGGTCTACACATAAAAAGTTTTCAATCGCTTTTGCAAAACTAATGAAGAAAAATTTTGAAATGTCCATGATGGGTGAACTTACATTCTTTCTAGGATTGCAAGTTCATCAATCACCCCGTGGTATTTTCTTAAGTCAGTCCAAATATGCCCTTGAACTGTTAAACAAATTTGGAATGACAACCTGTGACACTTATGCCACACCAATGGCTCATTCCAAGAAGCTAGATGCTGATTTACATGGGAAATTAGTTGACCCTACCAAATACCGATGTATTATTGAGTCTCTCATGTATCTAACAGCTAGCAGACCTGATATTGTCTTTGCCATTTATCTATGCTCCCGCTATCAGTCGCGACCAACTGAAACCCACCTCTCTGAGGCTAAAAGAATCCTCCGATACATCAAGGGAACCATTAATTTGGGGATCTGGTATCCGAAGGATTCTGGTTTTGAACTAATCGCTTTTTCAGACGCTGACCACGCAGGATGCTTAGACTAAAGGAAAAGTACTTCAGGAGCTCTACAATTTCTTGGTGATAAACTGGTGTCTTGGCAATCAAAGAAGCAGGATTGTACATCACTGTCATCAACCGAAGCAGAATATGTAGCCATGTCCGTATGTTGTGCTCAAGTCATCTGGATGAGAACACAACTCAAAGACTATGGTTACGTATTCGACAGAATCCCGATGTACTGCGATAATCAGAGTGCCATTGCGATCTCGTGCAACTCAATTCAGCACTCGAAATCAAAGCACATCGATCTTCGCTATCATTTCATCAAGGACTACGTGGAACAGGGTACCGTTGAATTATACTTTGTGGGTACTGAATATCAATTGGCAGATCTGCTCACCAAAGCCTTACCTCCCGCTAGGTTTAATGAGTTGGTCCACCGGATTGGTATGAGGTGTTTGACTCAAGAGGAATTGGATGACCTCCTAAAACAGTCTTAAAAACCTGTCAAACACCAAAACTCTCTTTTGTAAATAAATTTTTCAAAAACAAAATACAAAAATATAAAACCTGATAAAATCAAAAATATTCTTCTATCTATATTTCTTTTAACATGGCAAAGACAAATCTTCAGTCAACACGTTGTTCTATCAAACCTTTCATTATTTTCCCGAACAAGTGTTGAGGGGGAGAAAGTAAATATTTTTTGGTTTCATAAAACCTTGTACTTGCATGTTTTCAAAAATATGTTGTTTCTTCTAAAATGGTGGACACTTTTCTTGTCAATTACTCTCCTCGGACTCAAATGTTTTAACCATTTCATTATTTCAAAAGTCGAGGGGGAGTATCGTTAAGTTTCTTGCCTTACATGTGTCTTGTCTAACCTAAACAGATGTTAAAGGATCTTGGTTGGAACCTCTTTAAGGTTGAAGGACTGAATGTGTCAACTTGGCTATTTAATTTTAACAAAATCATTTACTCCTAAACCACCAAGATCAAACGGCCCAAATCAAATCTTCTAAATCCGTTCAAGTTTTTTCATAATCTATAAGTTCTAAACTGTTTTGATCAAGATGATAAACAAGGGTTCTAAAATTCTTTCAAATCCAACGGTTAAAACTCTTTAAACTGATTTTGGAAAATTGTTCACTTGAACGAACTGGGTGATTATGCATAAAAGTGTTTGGATTGAAATAAGTTGTGTTAAAACCTTTCTTAGTGTCTATTAAACTTGTTTCAATTGTCCAAAACCATCCAGAATCTTAACTTTCACTAATATGATTTCTAGGGTTCTTGCGCTCATTTAGGGTTTGTCTATTCTGTGATATGTTATTAGGTGGTCAAGAAAGTGTTAGAATAAGTATATATGCATGTTTTGAACCTTGAAATTAGCCCAGAAACATCTAAACTGTAAGAATTTAAGTTTTAGGCTTTTAGGGTTCATATCCCAGGAATCTTCTGATTCTATGGTGTAAATGTGTTATATCTTGTTCCATTGCACCCATATGACATCTAGGACACTCCAGAAACATTCTTATTTGATTTGTGTAGCTATATCTCATGCGCGTAGATTAAGGGTTTAGGGTTTAAGTAATTTTACGCCTAAGTCTTTCTGTGTGTATCTGATATGTTCTTATGCTTGTTTTGTGATCTAAAAGATGTTTGGAGTTAACTGCAATCAAGTTTTCATGTTTATATTTAACAGGTTAATTATTCGTAATGTCAGAATCTTTAGGTGTTCAAACCGTTACGATTAAGGAATACTTTATGCGTAAAGGTTAGGCCTAAGAGAAATCTTACGCGTAACTCTTAGGGGTTAACAGTGGATTACGTGTATCTTGGAAAGATATTCGTAAACAAGGCTTGTTACGCATAAGCTTTACTCTTACGAGTAAACTGTACGCGTAACATCTAGCTTATCCCTACGCGTAAGCTTAAAGCTTTTGAACTTGTCTTACACGTAAGAAACTCTTACGCATAAGCTAGGTCTTACGCTTTAGCTTACTCCTACGCATAAGCTCCTTTCTTACGAATAAGGATCCTTGTTACTCTTAACCCTCTGTTCACTACACTTTGGCCTGTTACGAATATGTTACTTGTTAAATGTTACTCATAAGTCACAAATACCTGATGTTTCGTATAAGTTTACAAATGTTTATATGTTGTGTGTTAAGTGAAAAATTGGACTTTGAAATTTCAAAAGTAACATGTTCACATAACTTATCACATCAACTTCAATCAATTGGAACAATGTGACTTAGGACTTGTAACTAACAGAAACATGTTACCATCAAACAAGGAATTAGATAATAAATCAGACTAAAACAAACACACTGTGTTTCCATATGTATGTCTTTTTGTCTAATGTCTTTCAGATCACAAAATGGCTGCAATTCAAGCAAACATCAATGCCCCAGCTGAGCTCTCGATGGCAAACACATTCCCAGCTGGATACGACAAAACAATTGGCATGAACATTCTCCGTGTCATCTTCAACAACTTCATATGCTCATAATCATCTTGCTGAATTACTGTGGACATCCTTCTGCTACATCCATTCAAATTCATGCTCACAAAGTCATCCTGATGATGAGTAAGATTCAATGGATGAGGAAATACAATTTCGTAAGTCATTAAAGCAGAAAAGGATGGAATACCATGCTTCAACCTTTCCGGTTAATCAACCCGGTGGGGCAGGAGGGTCAAGTAGTAGTCCTCCACTTATGGAAGATCCATTGCAAACATCTCTTACCCCATCCGATCCGGTTAATCAACCCGGTAAGGATCAGGGTGTCACTGTCACCACAACTGTTGAAATGAAGCAACCACAACAACAACTAAAACATCCGCAAGAAGAAAATCATGGTGAAGATGGGGAAATATATGACGAAGGAGATTACGATCATGATAAGGATGAAAGAGTTCCTGATGATGATAATTTGGCGGCTGAAGAGGAAATGATTCGAAAAGAGGCAAAAGAAGCTGCTAGAGCTGAGGAGGAAAAGTTTAAGAAGGAATCAGACAACTACATAGTTGACAATCCAATACACAAACCTCAACAGTCTTCTGAACCATCTATTGACACTTCCACCAAGCCCAAATCATCATCTCAATCATCACCTCCATCAACATAAGAAACACCTATGTCAACAATAGAATCTGTTAAGAAGGCAACTCTATCCAATGATTCGACAAATGGTTAAGCAGGTTATCACCACTACACAACAGGCTACACAGCCACCACCATCTGATTAACCAAGGGATTCAGAAACCACACCACCAATGGAGAAAACTGTTGATCACATTACATACACTGGTGGTGAGGAACACGACATACCTGAGCCCAAACCAGAACCTCAACCGAAATTCAGATCAAGTACATTACTGCACTCCTTGTTTTCATACGCTTCAAATCATAGAGCGTGTTGAAGTTCTCCACCTCAGGGTCGAATCTTACCTAAATTCTACACATTCATCGGAATCAATCAAGAACCTCATTATAAAATCGTTTTTAAACAAAAGTTTGGGTTTGTCTACCAAAGTGAAAATCATCATACTTGCTTCATGGCTTTTGATGAAATTCACTAAGTTCTATGACGCCACCCTGGAGATGGTTCGAGATGGATTGGCATATCGATTGAAGGACATTGAGTTGGGTATAATTCAGACGAAGAGATGGAATTCAAAGGATTGCAAGGATGTTCGTTGATTTACACTAGGATTGATGAATGTTTGATTCATCGGGATCAGATGCAACGGTTGGAGAGCTATGTGGGTGGATAACCAAACTTTCCGATTCTGACTTTCCAACGTCCTCAGAAAGTAGCTGATCGTTCGTAATCATTGGGTATTCTCTTGATTGTGATTTTGCTTGTTTGATTATCTGACGATGGCTTGTGCACACATAACAGTGTACAACCCGTAATTGTCAAGAAAGGACCCTCTGGTACGCTTCAGTGCCACAATCCTTATAAAAGGAGCGAAAGCTTCTTACTTTTGAGTAAAACCTATCAAACCTCTCATTATTCAAGGTTTTGCTCAAAAGGACAACTACTTCCCCGTATGATTTTCAAAACCTCAACCGTTTATATCACTTGTTGAGGGGGAGTATTTGAATTAAACTTTGTTCACAAATTGTTCACAGTGGTCACTCTTCCCGCAACACTCGAAATGGTCATATTTATTCTCAACCGTTCAAAAATAACATTTTTATATGCCATTTTTGAGGGGGATAAAATTGTGTGATAAGAAATATGTTGTGCAAAAATGCAAATGAATCTGTGTACTTCAGACTTAACCAACGAATTGACGGTACTAAACTGTTAGTAACTCGAAAAGACTTGTCCTGGACGGGTAATAATTTCAAGCTAGTTCGCTAGTAATGTAAACGTGTCTCGCAAAGGACTTCTCCAAGTAGAAAGTACCATTCGAGACACTCTTGGTAGACATGAACTCTGACGGGTATGACAACCTTTCGAGGTTTGTATACACCTTCAAGGTAGTTATTAGAGCTAGTTGTCACCTAAAAACTGACAATGTAACTCTTTAACTACGCAACGTAACCGTGTCTCGCGGGGGATTGTCTATCTCGAGTAGATCAATTCAAAATGTGCGCGCTCTTTCCTCACTGTGCATTTAACCGTTAAAACTATTAAGCACATGTGGAGGGGGAGTATTTATGCAAAATCCTATCTCTCACAGTGGTTCAAACATGTTTTTCATTTACAAACCCTTTGAGAGATGTTTCACATACAGTGGTTTTAATGGCAACATAGGTTAGTCATGGAGTTATAAGGTGACTAAGGTTAGGAATAACCGTCTTATGATCCGCCAGAGCCGGAGGGATCTACCCAAGGACATCACAAATAGTTAGTATGTTGGATCGATATACTTTAATCAAACTAAACTAGCTTGTTAAGGTTTAATAACCTCGGATAAATCCTAAGTTATTAACAAAGAAACACTGAGCAATCTTTATTAAGTATGCGGAATTTACTTAACAAAGCTAAGAAGAAAAACTTTATTAATAAACTCTAAATCTGCTTATTATGCAGATACTCTAATACAATTCTAAGATATTTGAAATTTTCTCTAAACTCTTAATTCGTAAACTCTAAAACTCTTTTTCTGAAATCGTACTTCTAATGCCAATCTAGGAGTCCTTTTATAGGCTCAAGGATATCCTAGTCGGTTTACAATTGATAACCTTGTACGACAAGTAATCTAAACATGGAATACAATACTTTCCATAAACGAATATAACAGTTTGTTTGTTCTAGCAGTACTTTGACTTCACCTAGCAGTACTTTGACTTTGTCTTTAGCAGTACTTTGACTCTTTGACTTCTTCCAGCACTTTTCAGCTTACAGTACTTTCATATCTTCAGTACTTTGATATCTTCAGTACTTTGATATCTTCAGCACTTTCATATCCCAACAATCCTCCCCTAACTTGAATTCTACTTGCTTGACTTCAAGTTCCTTTGTGAATATATCTTTAACAGCTTCATCTTTAAAAATGGATTGTTCTTTAGTCTTTAGATTATATCTCTGTAAAATCTGTGCTTTGTCAAAGTATCTCTTAGAATTGTTTTCTTCACAGCAGCATCCAGCAAACTCCATCTTTTCAGCAACACAGCAACATATGACAATTTGTACATTAATTCAGTATAAGTTGCATACTATTCTCATCACATCTAAGTGAATCATTGAAAATTTAATGGATTTAGAACTCTTTACCAAAGCCATTATCTCTGGAGTAGCCAAATGTTTTGGTGTGTAAGACCATGGTACATTGATAACCATATGATTTTTAGCAAACCACCAGCTATCAACAGATTTGTTTTGTCTTTACCAAAAGCTATACCCTTCTGGACTAGTTAGTTCTTTTATCTAATGGTGAACTAATTACCAAAAATGGTTTTTCCACTGCCTTTACCACAAGCCATTTCTTGTGGGCTAGCCAACTCTTCACATTTACTGATATGGTGAGTTGATGACCATCCAACTTATTAGCAAGTTGTCAACTAAAAACGGATTTGATATATCTTTACTAGAGCCGTTTGCTCATGGATTAGTCAATCCTTTTGTAACCATGGTGGATTGATAACCTATTGATGTTATCATCACAAAAACCATTTATTCAACCTTTATTTCAAAAATATTTATTGCTTAGCAAAAAGGTTTCTTCTAAAATTTACTTTAACTGGTTTAATACAGCAAACAGTACTTTGATGAAAGTACTGTCTGATAAGCAGTACTTTGAATAAAAGTACTAATATATCAAAAAGTATTTATTCAAATAAAATTCATACCAGTTAAAGATCATCTTCAGCAATGGTAGTCCAGTCTATAAACAAATTGATCAACATGCAAGCAGTTTCATTAGCCTCTTCTACTTCCAATCCATGCTCTAGCATTCTTCTCATCAGATCAACTGTAAAAGGATATCTTCTTTCTACAAACATATGTATCATTGTTCCATTTTCTAGCTCCAAGACATGAACTCCAGATTCTTCAAAGAATCTCCAGCAAACTATTTCCCAGTTTTCTTGATTATTCCAGATATCATCAGTGCTCCCTTCATCAGTTTCCCACATAGTTATGAGATCACCATGTAAAACCATACCAATCCCTTCTAATGGATTATCTTCAAAATAAGCCTTCACAACATGATATAAGTAGAATAGATCTACCCTATCTATAATATGCAGCAAATCCCATAGCCTTTTGAAAACTTTAAAACTTTCATCTTCTTTATGAAATATCATGTAATCTCCATTCTTAGATTTCTCAACTTTGAAAACACTAATCATAGATCTGTTCATCTTCATGTCTTCATCTTCCTTTGTATAATCAAAATCTACCACTCTGAGATAATTCTTCAATTCATCACTAGTCTCAGATCTCAATTCAACCTTTTCTTTCTTTGAAAACTGAACATCTGTAACATCAGTTTTTCTTTTTCTTTTTAAGCTTTTCTTCCTTTCAGCTTCAGTCCAATAAGCTTCTTCTCTAAAGTCTTTAATGCCTGCAACATCTTTCTTATAAGCTTCTCTCTCAGCATCATATAATCTTTTCATATCCACATAATTTAGCTTTTGCAATCCTTTAAATCCTCTGCCTTTTAATATGCCATCATTGCATTCCTTTCTTTAGCTAAATTAGGTCTTCTTGACATAAATCGAACAGGTGTTGGAGACTGTAAAGGTTCAACAGTTTCAGCATCCAATTCATCTTGCACCTTTTGAGCTGCTTCTCTATTCAAAGCTTCTTGAGCTTCTTGTTCTTCTCTATCTTTAGCATTTATTTCTTCTTGAACTTTTCTAGCTGCAGCTTCATTCCTTGCAACTTCAAATGCTCTAAGTTCTGCCAAAGTGAGTTTCTTTTTCTTAACTTCAACCAGAATACCTTTTCCCTTGTCTTTTGGATCAATTGCAGGTTGATCAGTTCTTGGTTGTTCTTCTTCTTGTACATCTCTAATAGTAACTCCTCCTCTTGGTTGTGACAAATCTAACATTGTAGCAATTACTTCATCATCACTTGCTGAATGAATAGGTTTGAATGTAGCTTCCTCCTCTTCCTCTATAACAGTAGTAGAAGGACCAGCTTCTTCTTCAAAATTCAAAACCCTTGGAGTTATTGGTGTTATACCTTCTGACCTAGATGTATCATGAAACTCAGTACTTTGATGTTCAGTACTTTGATCATCAGTACCTTGAACATCAGTACCTTGAACTTGTACTTCTTCTTTTTGTTCCTCAGAAAAATCTTCTTTCTTCTTCAAAACATCTTCTTCAGATTCTTTTGTCTTCATAACATCTTCTTTCAAATTTTCTTTTTCTAAATTCCTCCCCAAGTTGACAGAAGATGATTTAGGAACCTTCTTTCTTTTCAATTCCTTACGAAGTGCTTTACGTCGTTTGTTTTCCTCCTTAACCCATAAGTTGAAACCTTGAATATAGGGTTTAACAAAATTTCGCAACCAGAAATAGTTACGCTTCAACTTCCGAATAGTTTTAGCTTGACGCTCAACAGTCTTGTTCAACCTAGCTAGCGCCTTTGTCAAAGCATAGTTATCCATAGCCAAATCTTCACGAGGAATTGTAGGAGCAGCACCTTGAAGTGGTGAATGTTCCTCTGAAACAGAACGCTGTGGAGATGGAGTAGGTGTTCTCTCAATCTCTGTTTGAGCCTCAGGACTTGGAGAAACATCACCTTGTAAGGATGCAGTACCTTCACGAGAAGCAGTACTTGCAGATGCAGTACCTTGTGAGGCAGTACTTGCAGATGCAGTACTTTGTGAAGCAGTACCTTGCGCAGAATCAGTACCTTCAGTTTCTTCATCCTCTCCAGCTGCATCACGTACAGCTTGCACAACTTCCATCATAGTTGTTGTTAATGGAATATCTCCACCTCAAAACAAATTGCTTCTCTTAGCCATGAAAGTATAGATTTTGGCTTGTTGCACAATAACAGGTAGTAAAGCAGCAGGTTTTGGAACATCAGCCAATTGCTTGTTCAAGAAAACCTGTATAAACCTTGGATACATCAACCAAGTTGCCCCAGATGATATATGTGATAGCATCCCATCCAAAATAAGCCGTGAAAAGTTAAACACTCTGTCCGTAGCTAAGCCAACCACTGCAGATGCTATATTTGACCCAAACTGCTCCCAAGAAGTGCTTTTAGAACTTATGCAATGGAGCAAGACATGAATCAAAAACTTCCATTGAGGACAGAATAAGGCCTTCTTAAAAGTTTGTTCAGTCAAAGAACCTTCATAACCCAGATTGCTAAAAGTATCCCAAATCAGTTGCTTGTCAAATCTAATAGCCCCATCTTCATCTTCAAATAATAAATCTGCTCGAATAGAGGCTTCTGTAATCTTGATAGTCTTTCCAGCAACTGAGGATCTAATATAATATTCTTCCTCCTCCATATTCTCTCTAGCATTAGCCCAAAATTCTTGAATCCATGGTTCAATTATATCTGGCTTAACTAAAAGAGCATAACTAATAGGCGACCCAATTAGATAATCAATGATATCATAGAAAGCCACGTTCGCCTCAGTCTTGTCCAAATTAGCCACCATATTGTGCTTCGAAACAGTTAAACGATTCACCATTGTTGAAAGAATGAGCACAATAGAAAGATTATATCGAATAATAAAGAGATGGTAATTGGAAGATTAGTATGGAAAAGATGTGAAGTAATAATATGAGAGGGAAAATCGGAAAGAAGTTATTTATAGGTGAGATTTGAAAAATCACAGCCTAAATAACATAGTTACCGTTACTACCAATTACCCTTCAATATTACCGTTGGAACAGTACTTTAATACGACAAACAGTACTTTCCACATAAGCAGTACTTTCCCAAGCAGTACTTTCAGGAAATACAGTACTTTGCTAAAAATCTTCATATAAACTGAGTATAAACTAACATCCTCCCCTCAAGCAATACACAGGACTATACCTAACAACTTATAGTCCTCCCCTTAAACATAGCTTAGTAGTTAATCATTCCAATGCTCACGACCAAGTGATTGAATCGTGACACATCAAAACCTTTGGTGAGTAAATCAGCTACATTGTCATCCGTGTGAACTTTAACCACATTAATGAGTCTATGCTCATAGCAATCTCTGATAAAATGATGCCTAATCTTCTATGCCATTGATGTGCCTCTTTAGATGTTGCTTTAGCCACCAAACATGTGGCTCTTCCATAAGAATGTAGACTCTTCATGTCTAAACTATACACATCATTTGTCCTTGGTATTCTAAGTACTACCAAGTCATCATCAACAGGTTTGAAGTCAGAAGAAAGGATAAGACATTCTGTGTCAGTGAATAACACAGGATGCTTTTTATCACAAATTTGAGAGACTGACAACAAGTTGAACTTTAGCTCCTTCACATATCTGACATTCTCAAAATCAATTCTCCCAGCTTTAATTGTTCCTTTCCCTGTAATCCTTCCTCCATTGGGATCATTCCCAAATGCAACTTTTCCTCCACTAAGACTTTTAAAGTCAGACAGGATCTCTTTATCGCCTGTCATACTTCCAGAGCAACCACTATCCACAATAAGATGATCTTTAAGCTCCTCTTCTGGGTTGCCCTGCACACAAAGAAAAGAGTTAGAAACTTTTAGGAACCCAAGCCATTACTGACTTGTGTTCCCCTTGAGAAGTCACAAACTCAAATTCTTTGAGTATGTAATTCTCACTATCTTTCAGATTATGATCCAAAATTATCTTTTGATGTTTAGTATGTGGATTTTCAAAACTCTCTGATTTTTCAACATAAATTTCTTTCACCAGATTATTAGCATTTTCTTTTGACACAAAAACATCTGATTCACTTTTTGTTGAACGTACTGTATGTCTCTCAGCAGTACTTTCCCTTTTAACCCATTCAGTTTTAACAGGTGGTTCCTGTGATCTAGATCCCCTATATGAACTGTGATACCTTCTAGGTTGATAGTGAGATCTCCTAGAATTTCTATCCCAAGTATGGTTTTCAGTACCTTGTCTCTGAGCAGTACTTTGGAAAGTACTGTGAGATACTGAAGATCTTCTTTGATGTGGGTATCTATGATCTGGTGTGAAGTTTCTGTGATTAACCCTATTTGAATTAGTCCACACTGGTTTGTGCTCTCTAGGTCTCTGATTGTTAGACTTATTCCTTGGAAACTTGCTTAGATACTCTTGGTGTTTGTCACAATCTTTGATTAAATGAGTAGGACTATAACACACAAAACACAGTTTTTGACCCATATGACCAAAGTGATTTCTTCTATGTCTATGCCCAAAATTATTTTGCCTTCTTGATGACTGATAAAATCTGTTTTGACCAAAATTATCCCAAAAAGGTTTAGCAGTACTGTTTTGAAAAGGTTTTGAAGAAGGTACTGCTTGTTGAGCAGTACTTTGATTTAAAGGTACTGCTGGATTTTCAACATTGTTTTCAACAGTTTCTTTGGGTTTCTCAGACCTAGATTGAGCAACAAGCTTCTTCCTAAACTCTAGACTGTCAACACCATAACGAGAAACATCAGGCCTAGAGGGGTGATGACTAATGGGATGAGGAACAGCATGATAACCATTGTCTTTCTTATATTCAGGAGGAGGTTCACTTATTGAGCCTTCATTACTAGATGAATCTACATAGTTAATGAGCTCATCATCACTAGTGTTTATGTCCTCAAAAACACCATCATCCTGATCACTAGATTGGTTTTCATCTACATTACTAAAGTCCATTCCAAATCCTAAGCCTGTTCTAATGTAAGCCCTTCTCTGTTTTTCAACATAAGCAACATGGGACAAGCCAGACTCTCCCCAAGCAGCAGGGTACAACGAATACAACTTTTTGTCTCTTCCCGAATGTAATCTTGTCCGAATCCTAAACCTTACCTGAAATCATTACATCTACTTTTGGTTAGATCACTAGTCCTACTACCACAAAAACTCCTGTATTTGTGATCACTACTACTCGAGTAATTGATACATCTAAGTAGATCATTACTTCCGAGTTATTCACTTGGAGGAGGACTTATATTCTTTCTGTTACCAATAGTACGACAAGGAGTAGGGTAATCAGTAGTGGGGAGATCCGGACTACAAAGAGCAATACCACAACTGTCAGATCTCAAATCCTTCTTCGAACAACGAGTTAGATCCAGACTCTTTGGGTTTCTTTGACAACTTTTGTTACAACTTTTAGGTCGTCATGGAAATTTAGTTTCATGACGAGTTGTTCGTCATGGAAGAAGTTTTGGAAAAGTTTTGTCATGACGATTTGGAAAAACCCTATTAAAACCAGTTTTGTCTAAAATAGTCAGTAGTTCTTCCGTTTTATTAAAACCCGTATCTGTATCTTCTTTAGTGAAACCAGTATACCCAGTTTTTGACACAAAACACACAATATCAGGATGAGTAAATTAGTTTCTAACACTG
>BPTQ01000002.1:85162068-85177381 GCA_019973895.1 Chrysanthemum seticuspe | reverse complement strand
GAAGGTCTTATTGTCTAGTTATTGAATGTACAGTGTCAATGATTGTTACGAGTCCTAAGTCACTTGTATGTCCAATAGTCCAATGACGTCGTGAAATGTTTTGTGAGTTAGTTAACTTTAAGTTTTAAAGTTTATGTTATCACTTATGGTTCACAACATCTCAAACGTTTTAGATTTATTAGTGACATTATTGGATTCGTGACGATATGATTAGTTTATTTACAAGTTTGTACACATAACAATTCATAACGAAGGTATGATCCAGGCTTATGCGTAGGATTGGTAAAGTTATGCGTAGACAGAAATGATATATGCGTAGGCGTAAACTTACGCGTAGGATCCTAACTTACGCGTAAGAAATGTTACGCGTAGGAAAAGGGGACCTTATGCGTAGAGCTTACGCGTAGGCATATATTAACCTTACGCGTAAGGCTACTCGTAAGAGTTGACCTTATGCGTAGAGGTCACTGTTTACGCATATCCTTCACAGGATACGCGTAGTCCCATATGTAGAACCTTATGCGTAGAAGCTATGCGTAAGACTAATCTTACGCATAACATGCTACGCGTAAGGTGATCCTTATGCGTAGAGTTACAACAACCTTGATTCTGAATTTTAAGTGTAGCAAGACTGAAACAAAGCATCATATCATCAATTTTGACACATAACATTCATTTTATGACAGATCAAAACACAATTGCTCATACACACAGTTAAGCGTAGAAAACCTTACGCGTAGTTTAAAACCCTAAATCTACGCGTATGAATTTTAGCCATAGATTATGCACCAAAGTTTTTCTGGTATGTCTTAGATGTTGTGAGAGTATAGTAACCAAGTTTTAACACTTAGTTTGCAGTGAATCAAAAATACCCAAACTCAAGAACCTTAAACCCTAATTTCTAATTCTGACACAATTAGTGTTTCTGGGTGTTTATAGAGCAAGGAAATCATCAATTCATCATCATAGGAACATAACCCAACAATCTTTTTGACCAAAACACTTCACATTTGAAAATACCCAATTCGACTCATAAACCTTAGTTTTCAAATTCACTTATTTCGAGTTTCTGGGTGGATTTTTATGATAGAAAAGGCATTAATGATGTTGTAGAAACATTTCGGCACTATCTTTTTAATCATAAACACACTATCTTGATCTTGGGTTCATACGCATAAGCGTAGACCACAAAATCAACCATAGAACATAATTTGACCATTGGGCTTAAGTACAAATCAAAACCTATGTTTGAAAATACGTTAAGATTGTTAAACAACTTACAAATCGATGATCAAAAACACGAAATTCTTGAATGAATCTTAGGCGTAGGATGTGTTTAGGTTTAGAATTAAATGTGAAGTGAAAGTTAGGTGGGGAGGTGTTTTATTAAAATAACTTTAACATTTTGACAGTTTTGGTCCCTCCACCTTTTACTTTTTCAAACAAAGCCATTTAACTTCCATTTTAGTTACCAAACAAAGATTTTTAGGAAAGAAACTTGACGACACTCCCCCTCGACTTAAGAAATAATGAAAGGTTATAAATTTAGTCCGAGGAGTGTCATTTAACCAGAATATTCACCACCATTTGTTAAAAGAAACAACCGAGGTATGATAACATGCAAGTACACAGATGTTTTGAAAAACAGTTAAAGTTTTGATTTCTCCCCCTCAACACTTGATAGGAAAAAATACCGAATATAGAAAGATTAAGGTGTTGACGGAAGAAATGTACTTGCAATGTTGAAAGAAAAATAGATTAGAAGAATATTTTTGATTTTATCAGGTTTTATATTTTTGTATTTTGTTTTTGAAAAATTTATTTACAAAGGATGTTTTGGTGTTTGACAGGTTTTTAAGACTGTTTTAAGAGGTCATCCAATTCCTCTTGAGTCAAACACCTCATACCAATCCGGTGGACCAACTCATTAAACCTAGCGGGAGGCAAGGCTTTGGTGAGCAGATCTGCCAATTGGTATTCAGTACCCACAAAGTATAATTCAACGGTACCCTGTTCCACGTGGTCCTTGATGAAATGATAGCGATGATCGATATGCTTTGATTTCGAGTGCTGAACTGAGTTGCACGAGATCGCAATGGCACTCCGATTGTCGCAGTACATCGGGATTCTGTCGAATACGTAACCATAGTCTTTGAGTTGTGTTCTCATCCAGATGACTTGAGCACAACATGCGGACATGGCTACATATTCTGCTTCGGTTGATGACAGCGATGACAATCCTGTTTCTTTGATTGCCAAGACACCAGTTTATCGCCAAGAAATTGTAGAGCTCCTGAAGTACTTTTCCTTGAGTCTAAGCATCCTACGTGGTCAGCGTCTGAAAAAGCGATTAGTTCAAAACCAGAATCCTTTGGATACCAGATCCCCAAATTAATGGTTCCCTTGATGTATCGAAGGATTCTTTTAGCCTCAGAGAGGTGGGTTTCAGTTGGTCGCGCCTGATAGCGGGAGCATAGATAAACGGCAAAGACAATATCAGGTCTGCTAGCTGTTAGATACATGAGAGACCCAATAATACTTCGGTATTTGGTAGGGTCAACTGATTTCCCATGCAAATCAGCATCTAGCTTCTTGGTATGAGCCATTGGTGTGGCATAAGTGTCACAGGTTGTCATTCCAAATTTGTTTAACAATTCAAGGGCATATTTGGACTGACTCAAGAAAATACCACGGGGTGATTGATGAACTTGCAATCCTAGAAAGAATGTAAGTTCACCCATCATGGACATTTCAAAAATTTTCTTCATTAGTTTTGCAAAAGCGATTGAAAATTTTTTATGTGTAGACCCAAAAATGATGTCATCCACGTAAATTTGAACAATTAAGATATGTGCCCCGTGATATTGTATAAAAAGAGTTGGGTCAACCGAACCTTTGGTGAAATTATTAGCAATGAGGAAAGATGATAGCTTATCGTACCATGCTCGAGGGGCTTGTTTGAGACCATAAAGAGCTTTGTTCAGTTTTTAGACATGGTTCGGGAACTCAGGATCAACGAATCCATCTGGTTGGCTGACATAGACCGTTTCTTTAAGTTGTCCATTGAGAAACGCCGTTTTGACATCCATCTGATAGACCGTCATATTCATATGAGCTACGAACGCGAGAAATATCCGAACAGCCTCAAGACGAGCAACCGGAGCAAAAGATTCTTCAAAGTCTATTCCCTCTTCCTAACGATAACCCTTAGCAACTAGACGTTACTTGTTTCGGATGACGTTCCCTTCAGCATCCAATTTGTTTTTCCTAATCCATTTTAGACCAATGACGTAGACCCCTGTTGGTCTTTCAACCAGTTCCCATACTTCAAGACGTTTGAATTGGTTGAGTTCTTCCTGCATGGATTCAATCCAGTTATCTTTAGTCATTGCGTCTTTAATGTTTTTAGGCTCAGATTGGCAGACAGTGAGTGCATAAATGCAATGTTCACCATCTGTGTGAAGACGTTGTCTCGTAACGACTGATTGATTCGGGTTGCCAATAATGTTAGCCAGAGGATGGTCTTTTGTCCATCGGTGCGTAGAGGGTTGATGTTGGTATACATTGTGCAGATTCTGAGGATTCTAATGGTTTGTAGAAGATTCCGCGACATCTGGTGCAGCAGTCTCATTAGCAAATGGGTTGAAGAACGCATTTGGATCAAAATCTGCAGGTGGGGGTACTTCATTCAGAATATCATTAGCTGGTTCATCATTGTTGGAACCGGTGTGTTCAACTTTTGTGTTGGAGTCAACTGGTGTAGGTGCATCTTCAACAGTAGTTGTTGTAGCAGGTGTATCAGGTATAGGAATATTATCAGGTTGTGCAGCGGAAACAGCGGATACACCTGGAGCACGTTCATCAATATCGTCACAGAACATAGGAGCAAATAACCTTTCCATTTGTTGACGAGTTAGCTGGGGGCTTTGTTCAGCTGATGATGGGGGTTGAGGGAAGTTTAAACGGTTGTGACCGGGTTCTAAGCTGTTATACTCAGAAGCCATTTCCGTGAGTTCATCAAAATGAGCATGAATCGTTTCCATTACCTCCTTTGTTCGACGATTCCAGATTCGGAAACCTTTAGAATTGTCACAGTATCCAATAAAGACACCAATATCAGCTTTGGCTTTGAGCTTTCCAAAATCATCACGATCATTATTCGGATAGCAAAGGGATCCAAATACATGAAAGTGTTTGAGGTTCGGTTTATAGTTGTGGACAAGCTCGAAAGGTGT
Source organism: Chrysanthemum seticuspe (assembly GCA_019973895.1). Classification (NCBI taxonomy): domain Eukaryota; kingdom Viridiplantae; phylum Streptophyta; class Magnoliopsida; order Asterales; family Asteraceae; genus Chrysanthemum; species Chrysanthemum seticuspe. Next base: position 85,173,146 of record BPTQ01000002.1, on the reverse strand, counting down.
TTTGTTGTGGCGTTTTGTGATCATAGAATGGTTTTGAGTATAGCATGCAGTAGATACAGCTTCTGCACATAAGTAATCTGGAAGTTTAGCATTGATTAACATTGTTCTTGCAGCTTCCACTAACGTTCAGTTTCGTCTTTCAACAACTCCGTTTTGTTCAGGTGTATGTGCAATAGATGTTTGATGCTGAATTCCCACTTTCTCATAGAATTCACGAAGGGTTTTGTTAACAAATTCAATTCCTTTGTCTGTTCTGATTATCCTGACGGTGTTGCGGAGCTGAACCTGTATTTTTGTGAGAAAGGTTATGATCATTTGTGGAGCTTGGTCTTTGCTTCAAAGAAAGTAGACCCAAGTCCATCGTGAGTAGTCATCAACAATTACTAAGATGTAGTGTTTGCCATTGATCGTTTGCACGCGCATCGGGCCACACAAATCCATGTGAAGAAGATGAAGCACATGCTGAGAGCTGTGTTCCACCTTTGAAGGAAAATGAGCACGACTGCTTTTCCCTTGTTCACAGGCTGAGCAAAGGTGATCTTTTGAATACCGGAATCGTGGGAGTCCTTCAACTAGTTTGTGTCGAGCAAGGTTGGTGATGGTTTGAAAGTTTAGATGTTAGAGACGACGGTGCCATAGCCAGGATTTTGTAGATGTTGCCTTTGAAAGTAAGCAGATGGGAGAGGAAGCAACCATGTCTTGCATAGAGATAGTGTAAAGACTAGAATTACGCGAGCCAGACATAAGGTCATTTCCTTGTAGATCACGAATGAAACAAGTTTTCTCCCTGAAAGCAACCTACAAATCTCCATCACAAAATTGACCTACTGAAAACAGATTGTGACCGAGGCCTTCCACATAGTAAACCCTGCTAATTTCGATGTTCCCATTAACATAGTCTCCGTAGCCCATGATAGCTACGAAGTGATCATTCCCGAACTTGACAGTGCCAATGAACTTTGCAATAAAGTTTGATAACAGTTTAAGGTTGCCTGTCATGTGTCGGGAACATCCGCTATCAACAATCCAGAGAATGATCTGTATCACCTGCATTACACACAGACGACACAGATGGAATAGAAGTAGATGTGGAACCCGAAATGTTAGAGGGTTCCGAAGCAGGTATAGTATACATACACACATTAATAATTTTAGGCATCCATTTAAATCCTAGTGTGTTATATATCCATTTCTGCCATCTATAACTACTCTTTGCTTTAGACTTAGTGAATGCACTAAGTGGTACCACATTCTTAGGAGGTAAAGCGGGAGCTACTGTGACAGCAATGGTTGCCTTAGAATCTAAAGAAGGCGGTCTACCAAGCACAGACTTAGAATGATTAGTGTGCCTAGAGGTATTCCGATTCTTAGGATTCCGTAAACGAGAGATTATAGCTTTAGCAACACATTTGTCATGACAATCAGAATTCATACTCTTCCGACAAATAACACAAGGTGCATCAGACTGAATATCAAAAGTACTTAACGGTTTAGCATTCGTTACATCACTATTTCTATCTATAGTGGAAGCAACATGAGTCTTATTCAGAGTCCTAGGGTGTTCTTCTACTTTAGCATTCCTTATTGATCTTTTCTTAGGTCGCAACTTCCTATTCTTCGATTGAGTGCTCCTAGGCTGTGAAGTGCGGACGTTTGGAAAAGACGCAACTATTCCTGTTTCAGTAGAGGGAAACACGTTAGCAACTTGTGATTTGGCAGTAGGGATTCTAGGTTCACGATTACTAAGTGTGACTGGTGCTAATCTCTTAATCACGGTAGGCGGAAGTTGTTCATACTTTCCTAACATTTCCCTTAACTTGGAGATAGTGTGAATCAAATCTTGATTTTCAGAACGAATATTACCAGCAAAATTCATGACTTCTCTAGTGTGAGCAAGATAGTGATCAAGTTCGTTAGATGTTTCATGACGAGTCTTATTGAGTAAATCAAATATGACACCATATTCCTGTTTAACTTTTACAAGTTCTTGTTCATATTTAGAAATTTGACTTTTCAAAGACAAGTTTTGATCATCCAGTTGCTCAATTTTAGGATCAGAAGATTTTGCACTCAACTGAGCGAGTTTCTTTTGAAAACTAAGTTGATGATTGTGAATATCTTTTTCACACCAATGAAGACGACGTTTTGCATTGTAAATTTCGTTGAGTAATCTTTTATTTTCAGCTTTTAAAGACTCGATCTGAAGCACATTATCGGTGTTCTCAACAGTTACAACAGTTTCAACAATATCAGCAGAGATATAATCAGATGCATATGGCAAAGAATGAAACAACACAGCATTATGGACATCAGCACAGATAAGGTCATCCAAGAGTCGATCAACATCTTTTCTCAAGAGTTTCTTTTTACGTTTAGTATTAGAAATAGATGTTTCTGTTTTCTCGAAAACGACCTTCATAGTTCCAAGTTCCTTATGAAAATCCCGTTCCCAGGCTAATGCACAACTTTTCAAGTTTTTAACATTAGGTAAAAGATTTTTCTGAAAAATGTCTCTTTGTTCTCGCGCCAGAGGCGATTGAAAGTGTTCAATTTTGATTTCAGAACGATATTCTATCTCATGTTGTAAAATTTTGAGGTCAGCCATGAAAATGTCAAAATATCTAAGAATATTTCGATTTTCAGGTTTTGAGTTTACTTCACTAATTGAAGGTAAAAGACCATAAGTTTGTGCATAATCTGTTTTGGGATTAACATTAGAAGACTCAGGTGTTTTGATGATGACCCTTTGATGTGCTCCGGTTGGTGCAAGTTTTAAAAATTTATAATCACGAATTAACCGTATAACCTATTAACACATACGAGCAAGTATACTCGTCCGCAATAGCAAAGTTTGGTAAGTCGAGATCGTCCCAAGGGATTTTTGTTTTGAAATATATCTTATTAAAAAGTTTCTAACAAGAAAGCTTGTCAAGGCTCCCTCGAATAAGTGTTCTAGTGAAAATACGAATCAAGAATAAAAATATATACTTGTGTGAAGTCTCATAATCAACCATAGATAATGTTCATAAAGGTTTGGTGTATACTCTTAGTATGATGCACAAATCATAAGCAAATGATTCCCCAACCATGGTATTTGTTTGTAAAAATCATTCTAAGAACAAAAACATTTAGGTAATCCTTTCGGTCCTTATCCCAATGATTATCCTATAAAAGTTCCATTTGTTTGCAACATGTTCTCATTAAATTTGTTCTTACGAATCTTTCGACCCTTCGTGATGAAAACGTTCCTAGTCTTGTTTTAATAAGCAAAACATGGTGGTTGTCAATCACCATATCCCCATACTAGTTTGTCACTACACTTTTTGGAATAAAACACAAGAGAAATCCTTTCGGTCCTTTTTCTTAAAACATGTTTTATTGACAAATCAATCCAAGACTAGTATTTTTCCAACAAACTCATTTAAACAAGATCATATATACATGCATCACATTTTGAGAACATTATTATGATTAATCACATTCCAACACACAAGTATATCACAAACTACTCCATGAAAACAATCATATCTAAACACAAGTCATAACAAGGTAATTCAAACAATTCAAGAGAATAGATTTCCATAACAAAGTTCATAGAATACCTAATCTTTTGTGATTACAAGAATTAGAAATCGTGGAATGTAGCAACCACGCGCCTCCAATCACCTAGGATCACCGCACAACTCCAAACTACCGAAACAATGGACGAGAATGGTTCCTTCCTTGCTTCTGGACGTTTTCCAGTAACTACTAAGCTTTTGGGTTGAAATAAATGGGTAAGTATGAGTTTTGGTGTAAACTAATACTCTTTTTGGTTGTGTCACCCTTAGTATACAAGTACTAGGTCCTTTAAATAGCCAAAGCACTTGCTTAACTGCCCAAAAAACGTTCTCTCCAAGTTAATATCAAGAAATGATCGGACTCTAATGATTATGGGGAGTTAAGACAACAATAAATGTGAATTGTGTAACTGCAGTGCCAGAAACCGGATCGGTTTCTATGTCGACCAAATCGGTCACAGCTTTTACCATCTGCCCAGCCGGATCCGGTTGCGGGTTGCAACCGATCGGCTGGGTTTTGCTCCTTTTGACTTTTTTGCTGACTTTTCCCTTTACGCTTCATTCTTTGCTTACGTTGATGATTTCCAAAGCCAAACTTGATCTTTCCTTGCTGTAGATGCTTCGAAATCACTACGCTTCCATATCATTGAGTACACAAGCTTCCAATCTCAACTTCCTTCCTTTAGAATCTTCCAAATGTGCATAAAAAACTTCATTTCTTCAATATTCGCGATACCTGGCTACATATACATACACAATACGCATCTTTGCACTTTTGCAACAGTTATGAGTAAATATAGCCGAATATCATGCACAAAACTGACTATAATGCTACTAAAAACATGTTCATTTTAGACGTTATCACCCTTGGTGTGTTAGAAGAATCCGTTGGTGTGACGAAAGTGACCGCGTTTTTATAATTAAAAGGTTTGTTGCAAACAACAATTTTTAATTTTGATCGACTCTCGTCTTCTGCATCTAATTCCTCTTGACGATGATATTCAACAACACTCATAACAGTATTATCAATTTTGTATTCTGCACTGGAAACTTCAGGAGTTGGTTTGAATGTTTTTAGTGAAAGCTTTGGTTTGTAATCAGCTAGATTTTTTTCCATATCCTTTTGGATTGGGTTTTAAGGTAAAATTTTCAATAGCTGTTACTGATTCACCATGTTTGTAAACAACAATTTTAAACTCTTTAAGTTTGTTTTGCAAGCCGATAATTTCTTCAAGAAGGTCATCGACCCGATTCGTTGAATGCTTTTTGTATGCGGAGAACTGTTTTTGACAAGTTAACACCTCAGCCTTAGCTTGTTGATTTTCCAAGGTGAGAGTGTTAATCTGATTTTTATGTTCATGTTTCAGTTGTTCTATTTCAGACAACAAAGCATTTTTCGAAGCGGCTAGATCACGCATCCGTCTCTCAAAATATTTTTCGTTTTGATGAGATTTTGCAAAAGCGGCTTCAAAACCTTTTTCACGGTTTTCTTGAGTTTTGAAAAAGTTGAGTTGCATTTGTAAGCATTCAAAATCCTTGGTTAACAGTGCATTTTTGCTTTTTAATTCCTTATTTAATGCATAACATTTCTCCATTTTGATTTGATGGTCTTGAATTAAACGAGCAAAATCTGGATGAGGCAACAGTTTGGCTTGTTCAACGTGAGTCACAACATGATCATTATTTAGATCCTCAAGTACAACCACGGAGTCAATTTGATTATCAAAGGAAACCATAAGGTCATCTTGATCGTCAAATGTAACTACGGGGTTTATTTGAAAATCGTCAGAATGAGACGTATATGACCCATTTTGAACAGTCTGAGCCGTGCCGGATTCAGATATTGGCGGAGATATTAGTTCAGATATGATGATGGTTTGTTCGGGTACCTGAGACAAGCCATCAGTGTCATACACTGGGCCTGTTTCACTCATGTGTAACTCTTGCATATTAGCCATCAACATAACAGCTGCATTGGCCTGCAAGTCCTCCATATCATATATTGGTGGGTATATGTATATCACTCAATGCCTAGTCATGATCAATGCTTTTTACCATAAGCTTGTACAAGTATCAAAACAAAGAAAATAAATTCATCAAAGAGGTCTTTCATTCGGGTTATAATGATAAGGTTACGGGTTCATAATAGGTATGGATAAGGCATGGGATAGTTTATGAAATTGGTTTAAAATAAAAATAAAATCAAGTCCAAACCTCCATGGTGCTAGTCATCATACAAACCACGATCCTGAAAAATGATTATTACTCCTCTTCTCATATCGATCACCAAATATATATATATCACGTCTTAGCACATTGGCTAATCGATAACTCAAACATACTTCATCTTCCTTCATCTTCATAATAATATAGCACATTGGCTATAACTGTCATCATATATATATATATATATATATATATATATATATATATATATATATATATATATATATATATATATATATATATATATATATATATTTTTTTTTTTACTTCATATATCACAGCTCCCCCACACTTCGTATAAGCATCACCACAAAAATACAAATAAGAAGTATGCATCCTTCGTCTTTGTCGAAATGGCACACACGAATGGCAAAGTGTAGCTAACTCATAATCATCAAAAACAATCCAATCATTCCAAACAACTAGCAACAAACCATTAGACTTGATAAGGGTTGGCTAAGGTTTAAAGGTGTAAAATATTTTTGTATTTTTCTGGATTAACAAAAAGAATGGGATGGCTCAGAAGGTGTAACTAGGGGTATCTAGTGCTAAAAATGAGCACTAACAAAATGGGTCCATGTGGGTGGTTAACTAACCGATGCGGTCAGCTAATATATCATTAGATGTAAAAAATGGAAGGCCATTTGAGTTATTCCTAAGGTGCCTCTTATCACTTGAAAATATTTAGATCACTCGAAAGTGATTTTAACCGTAATGCATAACTAGTACAAGTTCTAGAATCGACATAATCACCGGCACACTCATAGCAAATATAAAACAAAAGATGTGTTTTATACAAAAAGAAACCTCACAAAAAAAATGTGTGGAAAAAGGCTATTATGCATGCTAGAAAATGCTATCGAATCCAAAATGAATTACTTCAGTAATTTGGTCCAAATCTAAAAAATTTTCAAAAACCTCATTTTACCATTGAAATCCCAAATTATGTATTTTAATTATCAATAACGCGCGAAAACCATAAGACCATCAAGGGCGAATTTCTTCTAATCACTTGCATCCAAAAGTTATCTAAAAAAAAATAAAAATGCGTATCATTTTCCTATTTTCTTCCCTCCCCCATACTTAAGTTTTGCATTGTCCTCAATGTAATGAAAAATGAACTTCAAAGTAAAGAAAATGGGAAAAAGATAGTTAAAAGATACCACGGGATAAAATATGCAATAAGCACATTGGGTCATTAGCAAGCCTGTGAGTTATCAAACTCGAAACATTTGACCATCAATAAGCTTCCAACATATCCATCCTGCAAACAAAAACTGCAACACGAAATGCACAAAACAAACAAAACTACTAAAAACTAGATAAAACCAAAATATGCCAAACATCCTAAAGAAAATCGATCAAAAGATAGAAATAGTTTAAAACACATCATGAGCATTGTTTTTGAAACCATAATTTACGAATGATCCATAATCACTCGTCATCCTCGCTCATTTCTTCTCCTTCTTCATCATCAAACTCATCATCATCATCACTTTCGGTTACATAGTTTTCGTCTATGATTTCTGAACGAACTCTCCTCTTTTTCTTCTTGCCTCCAACTCCTGATGATGATCCTCCAACTTCATAACTTGTTCCTCCAGCTTCAGGTAATCGACCATATGGGGGTATTGGCTCAGGAAACGGTGCGTACCCAGGATATGGATACGGATAGGGTCCAGGATATGAAGTGTAAGGAAAAGGATATGGTGGAACATTTGGTGGATTGTAGGGTGGCAACTCATAATTGGCTTCTCGAGCCATGTGTTGAAAGATAGGCATCGAATAATCATTGATGTAGTTGTTCCTTAACATCATCGAGTCTCTCCACACATCCCTACATTGAATCTCATCTAGATGTTGGTTCCACTCTCCCCATCCTGAATCAAAACTACTGGACGTACCCATTTGCACGTTCTCCATTGGTATATTCCCTTGCTGTTGTGGTGGTTGCTGTTGTGGTCTTGGTTCAATCCATAACCCTACGGTTCCCAATCTCCTGTTTAAAGCATTACCAAAACCTTTCGCTGTCCACGTTTCACTATACTTTGGCTCTCCACACTTAGCCAATTCCTCATCAACATAATACCCAAGATTCTACGCCAATCTTGTCACAAAATGTCCTCCACAAATGTTACTGTTGCTCTTGATTCCCGGGGCTCTCCTAGACAAATATTCGGCTATCTGCCAAATGGCATTACCGTCCTTAGTTTCTTCCAGCAACTTCATAATCCATAAGTCCGGTTTCTGACATTTGTCCCTGCTTCCAAATCTATTAAATGGCCCGGTCACAATCAACTTGTGAAGTATCCTCATCAACGGATTCCTGATGGTTGAAGCATTCCTCCTAGCACAAGTAGGATCTCCCACTTGATTCCAATAAGCGGGAATACTAGGGTAATCTTTTTCAAACTTCCGAAGTCTAGAAAAGTGAGTTTCAAATAATCGATGATTAACCTCATGTGGCTCATACAAACCAAGAGCTAAACCAAAAGCTGGCAATGTGTAAGCATGATCCCTTCCACAAAGTCTAAACCAAATACAAATCTCCGACATCAAATTCCGAACATCCACTTTTCTTTCAAAATACATGGTTGAAAAGAATTCCATACACCATTCTCGATAGACTTCTTCATTAACACTGAATGCTCTTTCCCATGACAAATCATTGAACGAATCTCCATCCCCTGGATATACATAAGACGTTCGCATCATCCTTCTTAACTCATCTTCGCACTCACATTCGTTAAATAAATCCCAATCAATCACCCTTGGAACCAAACATTGCCTATGTTGTAACTTCGACAATCTTTCCCGAAAAGAATGTTTCTCTCTATCGGTGAGATTTTTGAATTTTAAATTAGCATTTGCTTCCTTCTTCACACTATACTTAACCTTCTTCTTCTCGTTCCTTTCACAAAACTTCGTAACAAGCGGGTTAATTGGAATTTCCTCCCCACTCGAGCTTCCTGCAATAATTCTCTGTAGAAATCACAAAAATAAGACCATATAAGAGTGTTAGAACAAACAAGAAGGTTAGAGAACCCTCTAAGATACATTTCAAAATTTCACAAAATATCCGCACAGAAACCACAACCGGATTCGGTTGGATCACCAACCGAATCGGTTTCCATCTGTCAGGCAACAACCGTTCGGTTGCAATGCGCAACCGAATCGGTTGTGCAGACTGCATAAGGTATTTACCTTCAAATCCTTATAATCTCGAATCTCTAACGCTCAAACCACTCTTAGATCGCATTCTATCATCCTCAATGATTCCCACATCCTGGAATTACTCTATCTCGCTTCCAAATCATCAAACATCTAACATCTTAGAACTCATTCTATATTTTAAAATCATTAGTTCTAATAGTGTAGCATCCATCACTCTTAAAAACATATCATCCATCAAAATGAATCACCAATTGTAACTTATCTCATTTCATAAGCATAACCCAACTAATTCCGAAAAATCTTATCATCTAAAATCCATTCTATGGTGAATCAATCAATCAATCACTTGTTGTAATGCACTCCTATATCAATTACCCACTCAATCCTAAAATATTACCACTTAATTCGAATTATAACAAAAACCCCCAAATTGGTGACCTAAAATTCAATTCGAATCAAATGTTCTAATAAAACCTTAATTGAGTTAATTGAATGTAAATGCTTACTTGCTTGGGTGCCATGATGTTATCCTATAATTCAAACAACTTCCAATCTGCTCTCTTGGATGAATTTTTGCAAAACCCACCTGGAAAATTAGTGTGTGTGTGTGTTTTTTGGAAAAAATGAAATTTTTATACTTTGGTGCAACCGGTTCAGTCAAGGACACAACCGTTTCGGTATGCTTTTTGCCAAGTTTGCTTTTTTACTTGTTTAACATGTTACTTAGGCATTTACCCTCCAAGCAACATATTTTTTTACTCAAAAATTCCTGCTAAAAATTCACACAACATTCATTCACCAAATAAAATTTTGAACAATCATTCAATCCAAAAAAAAACTCAACTCATCATATAAATGAACTAATCCAAACTCAACTCAAAACTCATAGTCATAATGCATTAAACCAAATTACCTCAATCATAACTTGAAAAACAAATAAGAAACAAAAATCCTAATGCATCAAATCAAAATAAAATAAAATAAAATAGTTCATGAAATTCAAGCAAATGATTGCTTGTTATTACGGTCTTTGCCTTTCCTCAAAATTCCTCAAAATATTCTTGCCTAAGAATATCCTCGCTTTGAAATTTTCCGGTCAACTCACGGAACGTTTCAAAAGTTTTGAATTTCCTCATAAATCTTCGTCCGTCCGGGCATAATATATCAAACTTAACATGCCATGCTCCATCTCCAGTTTGTCTCTTGTAAGTCCCCAATCCTTCGGGTTTCCACTCCAAATTTTTAAGTTGCACCGGTAAAGATCCTAAAAAGTCGGTCAACTTCTTGTAAACCAATATGTTTTTGAATGGGTTATAGAAAGCTTCTATCGCGAATGCACGTTCCATTTCGTCCTCTATATCGAAATAAGGTGGAGTTAAAGGTCCGTACATTGGATTACCGTGGACATCACGTCCCACTTCAAAACAAGTTAAATCATCATTTGCATCCATCCATTCCAAATCTTCCGTACATTCCAAAATTGGTCCTCTTGGTTTTGGGTAGTATGTTTGCCTCGAAATCCCATCGTCAATAGTCATGGTGCCTCTTCCCATGTCTATAATTGCTCCACAAGTTCGTAAAAATGGCCTCCCCAACAATAGCGGTAAACTCTTGTCCACCGGAATATCCAAGACAAGAAAATCTGCCAAATACGGTTGATAGCCAATTTGCATCCGTTACCCTCTTCAATTCTTACATTCTCACGTTTAACCGATAGTTGGCATAAACCGTCTAAAAGAACAGAACCTATAAGGCCACCTGTTCTCAAATGGCGATAACAACCCCTCCGGTAAAAATGCTTGAACACCTCGTTAATATCTGTACCCTTCTCCGTGGTACTGATAACTGCTACCCTAAAGCTCCGTTTGTATGATGGGTTTTGGTTCTCCTGGTTAAAACCTTACATGCCTTCTAAACCTTACCTACCTACGTTTACTACTAAATTGAACAAAACTTCACCCTGCACTACAGGTGCCATTAGGTTACATGCCTGGAAATTGAGGTGGAATAAAGCTATATCTCCTGCTTTACCTTGCACGTAAGCGCTATCTTCGAAAGATATTGGGTAAGTTTTTGTATAACCAAATGTTCTTCAACTGGCTGAAAAATCCTAGAAAT
>BPTQ01000002.1:85132171-85160667 GCA_019973895.1 Chrysanthemum seticuspe | reverse complement strand
TGAAGTGTGTTCATATATAAAAATAAGAACTAAGCATAAAAGTGATCTTGTGAATAAGCTCCCTCGGAACTGTTCGATAATCACGAATTAACCGTATAACCTATTAACACATACGAGCAAGTATACTCGTCCGCAATAGCAAAGTTTGGTAAGTCGAGATCGTCCCAAGGGATTTTTGTTTTGAAATAGATCTTATTAAAAAGTTTCTAACAAGAAAGCTTGTCAAGGCTCCCTCGAATAAGTGTTCTAGTGAAAATACGAATCAAGAATAAAAATATATACTTGTGTGAAGTCTCATAATCAACCATAGATAATGTTCATAAAGGTTTGGTGTATACTCTTAGTATGATGCACAAATCATAAGCAAATGATTCCCCAACCATGGTATTTGTTTGTAAAAATCATTCTAAGAACAAAAACATTTAGGTAATCCTTTCGGTCCTTATCCCAATGATTATCCTATAAAAGTTCCATTTGTTTGCAACATGTTCTCATTAAATTTGTTCTTACGAATCTTTCGACCCTTCGTGATGAAAACGTTCCTAGTCTTGTTTTAATAAGCAAAACATGGTGGTTGTCAATCACCATATCCCCATACTAGTTTGTCACTACACTTTTTGGAATAAAACACAAGAGAAATCCTTTCGGTCCTTTTTCTTAAAACATGTTTTATTGACAAATCAATCCAAGACTAGTATTTTTCCAACAAACTCATTTAAACAAGATCATATATACATGCATCACATTTTGAGAACATTATTATGATTAATCACATTCCAACACACAAGTATATCACAAACTACTCCATGAAAACAATCATATCTAAACACAAGTCATAACAAGGTAATTCAAACAATTCAAGAGAACAGATTTCCATAACAAAGTTCATAGAATACCTAATCTTTTGTGATTACAAGAATTAGAAATCGTGTAATGTAGCAACCACGCGCCTCCAATCACCTAGGATCACCGCACAACTCCAAACTACCGAAACAATGGACAAGAATGGTTCCTTCCTTGCTTCTGGACGTTTTCCAGTAACTACTAAGCTTTTGGGTTGAAATAAATGGGTAAGTATGAGTTTTGGTGTAAACTAATACTCTTTTTGGTTGTGTCACCCTTAGTATACAAGTACTAGGTCCTTTAAATAGCCAAAGCACTTGCTTAACTGCCCAAAAAACGTTCTCTCCAAGTTAATATCAAGAAATGATCGGACTCTAATGATTATGGGGAGTTAAGACAACAATAAATGTGAATTGTGTAACTGCAGTGCCAGAAACCGGATCGGTTTCTATGTCGACCGAATCGGTCACAGCTTTGACCATCTGCCCAGCCGGATCCGGTTGCGGGTTGCGACCGATCGGCTGGGTTTTGCTCCTTTTGACTTTTTTGCTGACTTTTCCCTTTACGCTTCATTCTTTGCTTACGTTGATGATTTCCAAAGCCAAACTTGATCTTTCCTTGTTGTAGATGCTTCGAAATCACTACGCTTCCATATCATTGAGTCCACAAGCTTCCAATCTCAACTTCCTTCCTTTAGAATCTTCCAAATGTGCATAAAAAACTTCATTTCTTCAATATTCGCGATACCTGGCTACATATACATACACAATACGCATCTTTGCACTTTTGCAACAGTTATGAGTAAATATAGCCGAATATCATGCACAAAACTGACAATAACGCTACTAAAAACATGTTCATTTTAGACGTTATCACCCTTGGTGTGTTAGAAGAATCCGTTGGTGTGACGAAAGTGACCGCGTTTTTATAATTAAAAGGTTTGTTGTAAACAACAATTTTTAATTTTGATCGACTCTCGTCTTCTGCATCTAATTCCTCTTGACGATGATATTCAACAACACTCATAACAGTATTATCAATTTTGTATTCTGCACTGGAAACTTCAGGAGTTGGTTTGAATGTTTTTAGTGAAAGCTTTGGTTTGTAATCAGCTAGATTTTTTCCATATCCTTTTGGATTGGGTTTTAAGGTAAAATTTTCAATAGCTGTTACTGATTCACCATGTTTGTAAACAACAATTTTAAACTCTTTAAGTTTGTTTTGCAAGCCGATAATTTCTTCAAGAAGGTCATCGACCCGATTCGTTGAATGCTTTTTGTATGCGGAGAACTGTTTTTGACAAGTTAACACCTCAGCCTTAGCTTGTTAATTTTCCAAGGTGAGAGTGTTAATCTGATTTTTATGTTCATGTTTCAGTTGTTCTATTTCAGACAACAAAGCATTTTTCGAAGCGGCTAGATCACGCATCTGTCTCTCAAAATATTTTTCGTTTTGATGAGATTTTGCAAAAGCGGCTTCAAAACCTTTTTCACGGTTTTCTTGAGTTTTGAAAAAGTTGAGTTGCATTTGTAAGCATTCAAAATCCTTGGTTAACAGTGCATTTTTGCTTTTTAATTCCTTATTTAATGCATAACATTTCTCCATTTTGATTTGATGGTCTTGAATTAAACGAGCAAAATCTGGATGAGGCAACAGTTTGGCTTGTTCAACGTGAGTCACAACATGATCATTATTTAGATCCTCAAGTACAACCACGGAGTCAATTTGATTATCAAAGGAAACCATAAGGTCATCTTGATCGTCAAATGTAACTACGGGGTTTATTTGAAAATCGTCAGAATGAGATGTATATGACCCATTTTGAACAGTCTGAGCCGTGCCGGATTCAGATATTGGCGGAGATATTAGTTCAGATATGATGATGGTTTGTTCGGGTACCTGAGACAAGCCATCAGTGTCATACACTGGGCCTGTTTCACTCATGTGTAACTCTTGCATATTAGCCATCAACATAACAGCTGCATTGGCCTGCAAGTCCTCCATATCATCATCCGAGTCTGCATCTGCCATAAAGCTCTGTTCTTTGTCTGTGAGAGATCCACAAGCTTCATCCTTAAGAGCCAAAAGTAAAGCCTCTTTGAAATAAGCACTGCCCCTAGTCCTCGGCTTTGGGCATGCATTAGCCAGGTGTCCCTTCTCATTGCAGTTGTAGCATCTAAGACCATTTAACCGATTCTGAGCATTTCCCTGTTCCACCACTTGAGCTCTGTTGTTATTCCTACCCACAGCATTAAACCCTTGACCACCGCCCATCTGACGACCATAATCACGATTCTGAACTTCAACACGTCCATTGTTCACAACAGCTTGAGTCCGTGTGTTAGATGAGGAACGAATACGATTGTTGGATTTGTTGGTGTAACGGCCAAAAGCATTAGCAATCATCACAAATCCTTGTTGCAATGCTTCGAACGGATCGATTTCCTCAGTCGCTTCACTGACATATGCTTGAGCATTTTTGTTGTATGGAACCAATTGATTTTGTTGAGGTTGTTGCTGTGAAGGTGTGTTTGAAGCAGTTGGTTGAGTTGCTGGTTGAGAGGGATAATTCTGTTGAGCATACAAGGCAAGTTGTTGATTATCCGGATGTGACTGTTTAGCCATTTGAGCACGGAGAATCCGTTCCCGATCAACTTCCTTTTCATGAGGTTTCAAGTAATCGTACAACAATCCATAAGTAGAATGATACATATTCTTCGCTTGACGGAGAAAAATGACATACTTCTCCCATTCTGGACCAAGACTACTCAGGAACTTAGTATTCACTGCAATTCTTGGCATGATGATGTTGTGTTTATCAACAATCCAAATTAAAAATATATCTTAATATTTTTAAACAAACCCAACACACATAATTTATATTTAATTCTTAATAAAATAATATTTTCTACAAAGGTTTAATATAATAATTTATATTGATTATAAAAATTATTTATAATTTTAAAATTATTTTATGTATTAATCAATTATAAATTAAAAATATTAATAATATTTGCAAAAATTATTCAAGACCTTAAATATCAAAATATCTTAATTTTGCTTGAGTGTGTGTGTGTGTGTGTGTTTTCCTTTGAAGCAATATAAACAACTTATTGTTTTCATCTTCTTTCCTTTATCTCTCTAAAATACATACACGATCTATCATTCAAGTCACCATCTAATCTTCATCTTTTCCTTTCTTATTATTTACGCATATCATCAGTTTGTGTTTAACGTGGTATAAGTGTTGGGTTTGTGATAAGGTATAAGTGATAAAGGGGGATAACAATTGGTATCGATCGCCTAACAATGGTTTAGGAGTGTTTGTGTTTGTTTTGAAGTTTGGTATACGCATAAAGCTCTCGTTAGTCATATTTCAAACGCTTAAAGCTTTAATTTTTGCACTCAAAAATTCAAGATTCTTGTGGTTTAAGGTTTATTTGGTGCTAAAGTTTCAGTTTTTTGCAAAAAGTTCGAAGCTTTACGTGTTTTTCTTCATTTTTAAGCTCGTTTTTGGTTCTTTGGTCATTTCTACTCGTAACTTTTCTAAGCACTTTGGGTGAAAAAGGTCAACATTTTTGGGTTATTCGAGTGTTTTTAAGGCTATCTGTGCAAGAGCAATCGGTTGAATCATTGAAATTTTTTTACGAGTAGGTCAAAACCCTAGTTCTACTCGTAAGAAAGTCAACTACGCATAAGCTTCTACTCGTAACTTTTTGGTGAAGAATCTTCGAGCTATAACGGTGACTCAGTGCTTCCCTCACTTGGATAAGTTTGTGGAACACTTCGACTTTTGGATATCTTTTACACTGTGATAGTGTAAAGGATTTTTGGATTCTACGCGTAAGCCATTCCTACGCGTAAGCCATTCCTACGCATAAGCTATTCCTACGCGTAAGCACTCTTGCTACGCGTAAGTTGAGTTCTACGCATAAGAATTTCCTACGCCTAAGGATTCCTACGCCTAAGGATTCCTACGCCTAAAATCCTACGCCTAAGATCCTACGCATAAGCCTCGTCTACTCGTAACTTCGTGTTTCTACGCCTAAGCTCTTTCTACGCATAAGGTTAAAAAAAAAAAAAAATTGGGCGGGAAAACTTGAGTAAAATTTAATTTTTTGAGGAGACTAAACGTTCAATTTTTACGCGAGATTCAAATTTTGGTTTAACTGTAAAAATTTTGGTCAAAAATTCAAATTTTTGGGCCTAAATTCAAATTTTTCGGGTCAAATTTGGCGTCAAAATTGTCATAACTCAAAATTTTCATACGTCCTTAGAATTGTTTTTTATAGTGAATTTCAAATTTTGGGCGAAAATTTTTAAGAACCAAGTTTACGAGTACGACTTTCGGAAACACCTCAACTGAGCTTAATCTTCATCAACCACAACTCCTTTATCGTTGAATCAATCCTACATCAACTTTATCAGATCGTACCTTCATCAATGGCAACTCAACAAGATATTCATGCAGCCGGTGCCGAAAACCGTCCTCCTATGTTGGAAAAAGGTGGTTATCTTCAATGGACAAGTCGAATGCTTCGTTACATCAAGACAAAACCTAATGGAAAATTGATGATCAAATCCATTCAGGATGGACCCTTCATACCTCGACAAGTCCAAGACCCTGGAAATGCTGATGCAACACCTCCCATCCCACCATCCTCTCATCTTCAAACTGAATCAGAATACACTGAAGAGGATCAGAAACAAGTTGATGCAGATGACATGGCAATTCATATTGTCCAACTGGGTTTACCAATAGACATTTTTGCTGCTGTAGACAGTTGTGAAACTGCTTTCGATATGTGGGAACGTGTTAGAAGACTATGTTATGGAACATAAATTGGTAAACAAGACATGGAGAACAAGCTGCTAACTGAATGGGAGAAGTTTACATCTACACCAGGAGAATCCATTGAATCCTACTATGGAAGGTTTTGCACTTTAATGAATGAGCTTATCAGAAACAAGTTGGCACCCAGAACAATCGTTCAAAACATCAAGTTCCTGAATAATCTTCCAGAAGAATGGGGACGATATGTCACTATTGTCAACCAAACAAAAGACTTACATCAGGTGAACTTTGATCAACTCAACGATTTTCTGAAACAAAACCAAGCTGAAGTGAATGAAGTCAGGAAAGAAAGATTGGCAAAGAATCATGATCCATTGGCACTTATTGCTAAGACTCAAACTACAGTGAATACACAACAACAAGCTTCATCATCTTCCAACAACAACAACTTGCAGCAATACATTCCACAACCACAACAACAATTCTATCCAGATCAACAATACCAGGAACAAGGAATCACTGATCCTGAAACTGACCCGGAAGCGACCTTGCAACAGATATTTTCTTTATTGGATAAAGCATTTAACAGTCGCATCGGTAATCAGGCGGTTCCGTATCAGGGTAATCAGTCGGGTCAGCATGCTGGAAATCAGATGGGACAGAATGTTGGGAATAGAGCAGTGGGTAATCAGAATGGCAATGTTGCAGCTCCAGTCGTTGGGAATTATGGAAATGTGAATCAGGGTAATCAGATTAAGTGTTATAACTGTCAAGGAGTGGGTCACATGGCAAGAAACTGTCCCACTAAGCCGCACAAAAAGAATGGTGATTTTCTTCGGAAAGCTGCTTTGTTAGCAGATAAGCAAGAAGCGGGGTTCCAGTTGAGTGCTGAGGAACATGACTTTTTCGCTATTATGGATGATTTGGAAGACCTCGAGGAACTCAATGCGAATTGCATCTTCATGGCAAATCTTCAGGAAGCTAAGTATGACACTGAGTCAGACTCACCTCCTGTCTATGACGCCAATACAGTATCTGAGGTACCAATCATTGATCCATGTTATAAAAATGTCATATCTGATGTGTTTACTCATGACGAACAGAATTCTGTGACGCCAGCACCCACTTATGATACATACCTGGACAATCCGAGTTGTAGCAATACTTACTCTGAAACTCCAGATATGGATCCTAATGGAGGCTGTCTGGCACAAAATACTGAGACTGATGAGGAAACACGTGCTTATTTTGAATCATTAATCACTAACTGTGGCATTGAAATTGAGAAAGTGAGTAAGGTCAATCGCGAGGTTAAGGCCGCGAATAAGAAATTGACCACTGAGCTTGAGAGTTACAAGGAGCACGCCAAAGCCTATGAATTTCATACAAACAAAATATCTGAATTAGAAATTGGTTATCGAGATTCTGTTTTAAGAGAAAAACAATTGCAACTCAAGTATGATACACTTGATGTGAATCTGAACTTGAAAATAAAATCTTTAAACAAGGAAATTTCTGAACTAAATGACCAACTTTCTAAACAAAAAGCACTGTTTTCTGATCTTGAAAAAGAGAAGAAACAGTTGATTGCTGATTTTTCAAAACGAGAAGATTCTCTTCTAGATGAAATTCTGGACAAAAATGAAACAATAAAGAAATTGGATAATTTGCTTCTTACAACGGGTCATTCCGCTAAATCAAACAAGACGCTTTCTAATCAAGTAAATCTGATTTTTCACACTGCACATAAAATGGCTCTTGGTAACAACCCTTCTTCGTTCCTCAAGAAAGCTCAGAAATCTCAGAATGTGTTGAACAATGGACAACCTTTGCATGAACCCCTAATTGTTCGTGATTCTCTTGAAACGTTGGAACTATCTGAGGAGAGTAGATCAAAAATGAAACAAAAGAATCCAGATCTTAAACCGATTGATTATAACAAATGGAACAAAATTAATGGAATTACTTTTGTTAATCAAAAAGAAAAGTCAAAGTTTTCCATCACACCAAGTGTTTCAAACAAAGTGTCAACACCAGTTTCAAAATCAGTTTCAAAACCAGTTGCAACTCCTGTAGTTGTCTCAAAATCCTTTTCGAAAATCGAACAAATGTCTTCAAACAATCCTTTTAACACAAGTGATGCCAGAAGCATTTTAGATGACGTTAAAACTAGAATTGGGTATCTTCAAGAGACTGTCAAATCTAAAACCAATATTACTACTAACATCTGGTTTACTCGTCATGATGACGAAACGAAAGCGTTTTTTGAAACTCAAATTTCCCCTCCGTTAACTGGCATCAGTGCGAGGGTAATTCATTTTGAACAAGCATTTTTGAAAGAAACAGCTGACTTTGTCAAGGACAATAAATCCCTGGTAAAGCATGCTAATGAAAATGTTGAACACATCAAAGTTTTGGAAAATTTGAATGATTCTCTCTTCGAAGATGTTATGACTACCGATATCATGTCCATTATCTTACAAACATATTCTGTTGAAGATCATGAAAGACTCCAGTCTGAGACCTCCGCAATTGTTTCTAAATATGAAAATGCTCTTGAAAAACTTGAAAAAGAAAACGTGTCATATTTTAAACAACTTGATCGAAAAACCGAGGAATGCAAGTATGACAAACTGTCATATGAGCGTGCCTACAAGGACATGAAAGAGCAAAATGATCTTTTGAGAGCTCAGCTGGGAAGTCAAAAAGGAAAGGTTGTGGATACTAAGATTGAAAAACCATTGACTGAGGAGAAAACAAATGTTCCAAAACCGGTTTTCAAACCAAAAATGTCTATTTCTCATTTTCCTCCAAAAGTCAATGAGAAAAATGATTTGTCTAAAACAGTCACTCCACAGTCCCTGCCTATTAAAAAGAGAATTATCAAAGTTTTTGAAAAAAAAAAGCAGTTGCTGAAAAACCTAAAGTGATTACACCTGGCATCTCTAGGAATAGTACACGGAATGTGAGCAAAAATCCAGTTAAAGAGTCTGTCGGTTCTAACGACATGGTCAGCAATCACTATCTAGAAGAAGCTAGGAAAAAGGCACAGACTCGAAAAGACGGAATTTTAGGTGCAACATCTAGGGTGATGAATTCTACAAGATTTCAAGGTACTACTATCAGTAGTAAACCATTACCTAGGATCACTCTACAAATGACTAGGGATTGGCTTGCATCTAAGAGTAGTTGCGCAAACGAAAATGCTATGCCCTTAGAAACAACACTAGGAATTCTAAGTCTTTTTCGAACAAGAATCAATTTCCAAAAGACTGTAGTGACAAAGTTAAAGCTGCTGTTTTAAACAAGAATATTGAATTTGTCTGTACTACATGTAAAAAATGTATCTTTTCAGCTAATCATGATGCATGTGCCTTACAATATCTCAAGAAAGATAATTCTCGTGCCAAGGCACAATCCACTAAGACACCAAATAGAAACAAGCCCGTTGATAAAAAGACAAACAAAAAGACACCTAATAGGACGATCTCTTCAGGACGTAGTTTTTCCAAAAATGAGTCTTCCGCTGCATCTGATAAGAAAACAACTCCTAAATCTTACCTTAGGTGGATACCCACGGGAAAAGTTTTCAACAAAGTAGGTCTTAGATGGATTCCCACAGGAAAGATTTTTGATACTTGCACCCACACAGATAATAGTGAAAATCATCAGGATAAGGAAGTAGAAACCATTACAACCGTTGATAGTGATCACCCTCACTGTGAGGAATCAAATACTTCTAACACTGTAATTTGTGAAAACTCTTCTTCTTTGGTTGCAGGTGAATCAAATATCTCAGAACCCAGCTCATCTGAGGGTTCTAATTCTGTAAAATCTTCTTCTTCATTCTCTCTATCTTCTATTTTTGATTTTCCATTTCTTTTATAAAACCTACAAAAGCAAAATATAAAAATATAAAACTTTCAAAAATACAAAAACAATAGAAAATCAAAAATCCAAAAATATTCTTCTCACGACATGTCTCTCGTATAATCGATATTCTGTATTTATCTAGAAATGTCATTCAACAATGATACGGGTATGTACAGATGCTTGAGCGAGAGTTCTTTAATGTTTTCCAAAACATGTCGTTTCTCAAAATTTCTTAAAAAATGGCTTTCGTATACTTCAGTACGAAACCCGGACTTCAAATTAATGGCTTCTGAACACATCAGTTCAGGACCCGCGCTTTAAAGAAAGGAAAGTGCTTATCCAAATCAATAGTTTTAAATATTTTTCAAGCACTATTCCTAAAAACATAATGGCTTGTAAGTATTTCCGCTTGCAACCCGATCTTTAGAGAAAGGAAAGTGCTACGCAAAATCGATTTTCATAAATATCGAGCACTTATCCTAAAACAAATGAAGATAATTCTTCTTCAATATCTTCAAAAGATTTTTTCAAAATCTTCATCTTGCGTACCATTGATTCGAAATTTTTCAAAAAGATTTTTCAAAATCTCACATTTGGTACCAAGATAACTCCCTCTAAACCCTTAATTGATTCTAAATTTTCTGTTTGAAAAATATGCTTTCTTTAAGGGGGAGTATAAAACAAAAATGTTCCAAAATTCATGCTAAATCAGTTTCTCTCCAAATGCTTTCCGAAAAACATATCTTTTAATCATTTTATTTCAAAAACATCATGGATATGCTATTTTTTAGGGGGAGAAACGTGATTAAAATGTGATCAAAAAGTTTAATGATCGTTGTTTGAATCTCAAAAGAGCTCGACTCAGTCGTAACCAATGAATTGACGAGAAATTAAAGTCAGGAAATGTACCATTTCGAGAAACTTTCTATGGACTTGACCAGGCTGGGTAATAATTCCAAGCTAGTTCTCTAGTGATGTAAACGTGTCTTGAATCGGTCTAGTTCATTTAAAGTTGATCAATTCAAAAAGTGCGAACTCTACCCTCTCTGTGAAGATTTAAGTTAAAACAATATAAGCACATGTGAAGGGGGAGTGTTTCTGAAAATATTAAACTCTCAAGGTGTTAACAAAATCATGTTTTATAATCATAAACACTTTGAGAGATTTTCAAGAAAAAGGTTTTCATGGCAACAATAGGACAGTCATGGAGTTATAAGGTGACTAAGGATAGGAAATCCGTCCTATGATCCGCCAGAGCCGGAGGGATCTACCCAAGGACATCACAAATAGTTAGTATTAGAAGTCCTTAGGAATGATTGAAAAAAGGAATAATGTGAGAAAGGAGAAAGAAGGGGTTGAAGAATTAAAAAGAAATGTAAAAGAAAGGGTGAAAAGAAATAACCCTCCATATTCAACCTTAGGGCAGAAACCGGGTTCAATTCATCTGCTACTGGTTGTCACTAGATGACACTGGTATTGAAGACAAAGACGTCATGGACCCAGTGGCGCACTGCACTAAACCTTCTAGCCACTCAATTCCTCTCAAAAGGGATTTGTTTCATTCTCACTGGGAACCCTACATAATCTATTGACTTTCTCTTAGAGATCGTTGGTATTGAAGAATGAGACCCTCTCCCTAGTCTCCGCTCAGGAAAACCAAAATGCACTAATTGAGTCTAGAGCCACGAGATTCATCAAAAGATCTCATAGGAACACATGACATCTCATCGCTTGTTGTTCATCTATAAGGACACAAGTGATATATTATAGAGTCCTACGCAGATCTTAGCAATCTGCCAGAACATTTATGAGGGGAGTTACAACTGTAATCCTCAGTGATTGAATGGAAATTCCTGCCAGGGTCAACATCAAACAGCCCTGACAGCAGGTCACTTCGGTAATTCTCCGTGGATTACGCTTAGTGTGTCTCAAACGGTCTACAGTCGTGAGGTGATGCTTCGGTGTACCTCAGCGACTCATCTGAACTGTAGGTGTATTTCGGTACATCGCGTTATCTCACTTGTGGGACTCCAGTTCAGGAACGGCCTCTGTGAGAATTAGAGAAGTGTTTTCACACTATGCTATTAACACCCTCGAAATTCAAACTTGTAAGTGCCGGAATCCGCTTATTACTAACAATGTTTTATGTTTTCTTCTTATGGAAGCTCTGGAGCGGATGGATCGTGCAGACTCGCCACATGCTCATACCAACAACACATGATAGTTCTCATCAAAATCAAAGGCTACACAAAGTTATAGATGATTCTTCGTCAAAGTCAAAGAATAAACAAAGTTTAAAGACTCGAGAACTACGTCATTGGTAAATCAAAGTCAAATAGAAGTGTGAGCATGGTGGAGAAAGGCGTGGAGAAACCTAACCAACGAAGTTGACAATGGCAGACAACCACATTAATTGATCACAAAGCATGAAGGAACAAAAATCAAGACTATTCTATATCTACTCACAAAGTTCAAGCTCAAAAAGATTAAAGACCTATTCAAGTGGAGCATCTTTTGAATGACCACCCCTTAGGGGGAGATTGTTAGCCTTGATTATTTTTATTAGAAGTGATGGTCATTCACGATTAGGAACTTTGTAACGTGTGTTAGATATCGTGATAGAATAGTCAACGGGCTCGTGGATTGGGCTAAGCTAAATGGCTATAAGTTAAGATAAGCTAGCCTTATATCAAATCCAAGTCCAATCCAATCCCACGAAGCCCATATTCGGCCCATGGCCAAGCCTTAGGGCATCATACTCTCTTACTATAAATACCCCTCAAGTATGTCATTTGAGGGGTGTGCTTGAGTGTGTGTGTGTGTGTATTTTCTCTCTCAAGGAATATACAACTTCATTGTGTTTATCTTTATCCTCACATCATACACGAATATTACATCAAGTCACCATCTTTCTCATCTTATTTC
Organism: Chrysanthemum seticuspe; assembly: GCA_019973895.1. Lineage (NCBI taxonomy): Eukaryota > Viridiplantae > Streptophyta > Magnoliopsida > Asterales > Asteraceae > Chrysanthemum > Chrysanthemum seticuspe. The sequence goes on along the minus strand of BPTQ01000002.1, from coordinate 85,148,231 downwards.
TAAGCTTTGTTTGTGTTTATGTTTCACGTTTTATACGCGTAACTTGGGTTACGTGTGTTGGGTTTGCTTGGTATAGTGATAAGGTTGATATTTGTAAGGTCCTACAAATAATAATAATAAGGGGGTTTTCAAAGAACAATAATTACATATATATCCAAGTTAAAATCGTAATTGCATATATATCCTTAAAAAAAAAAAAAAAAAAAAAAAAAAAAAAAAAAAAAAAAAAATCAGAGGTAAAAGTTCAATATAAATCTCAAATTTACCATAGATCCAATGAACCAATAATAGCTATTCATTAAAAAAAAAAAAAAAAAAAAAAAAAAAAAAAAAAACTTTCACCCTTTTTTAAAAAATTAAATATCTCGCAAACCGTTAATTGTTACGCGATAAAAATCATACCATCGCGACGAGAATTAAATTATCTTTCTATAGATATCACTATTATATATTTTTAACGATTTGTTTTTAAAATTTCGGCCCAGAAAAATCATATATGATTTGTGAAAATCATATATGATTCGATTTTTAAAAATCATATATGATGTTTGAAAATCATATATGATTTTTTCTGGCAGAATTTTTGAAAAAAAAAATTGTCGAAAATATAGAAAAGTGCATATTAATAGAAAGATAATTTAATTCTCGTCGCGATGGTGTAATTTTTATAGTTTGAAGATTTACCGTTTGTAAGATATGTTGTTTTCAACAAAAAAGGTGGAAAATGATTTTTTATTAACCTTGATTAAAAATGGATGGCTAAGATTGCTTTATTAGATCTATGATAAATATGAGATTTATATTGATCTCAACTCATATACTCAAATAACTAAATTATGCATAAACAAAACCAAAAATAAATAGCAATTATTACTTAATATATGTTTGCCCATTATACCCTTACTTATGTTCTCTACCACCACAACTCATGTTTCCACCGTAAACATCAAACCACCATTGTTGTAATCTCGAAGATGTCACATGCCATAAAGAAGAAGAGCAATACATGAAGCAAACTTTTAAAAAAAAATCAAAAGTAAGTAAAATAAATAATAATAATAATAATAATAATAATAATAATATCTAAAAGAAAAGAAAGTAATAAAAAGCCAAAGGCAGTCGAAGATGGTTCGCTTGATTTGCCATAGCACGTTTAGGGGAAATCAATCTAAAAATTGTTGTGGGTGATAAGAATTGAATAGGAATCTTAATATAATACATTATTCTTACTAATTGCAAACACATAAAAGTACTTCAATTGATAGGAGAATTAAAGAATCAGTGATATTTGCAGTGATATTTGCGAGAATGATAAGAGAATGGATAATGATTAGTTAGAGTGCTAGGTAAGGTTACAACCAATAACACGTTATTGGTATGTCACATCAGCGCCACATCATCTCCTCTCAATAACACACCAATAACTAAAACACCCCTCCCTCATAACACACCAATAACATGTTATTGGGTCCCACAAAATACCCCACTAAAAATACATCCTCCCTCACAATACAAAAAAAATAAAAAATAAAAATAACACACAATACATTTGGCGTAAGCCATTCAAATGGCGAAAGTTCGAATGGCTAACCGATGGCATTTTGGCCGGTAAGGCATTGGCGGTGCCAATGGTGAAAAGTGGGTGCGTTTGGCTAGCCATCGGTATCCTTACCGTGTGCTCTTATGGAAAAAAGAAAGGGTATAATGGACAATTTAAAATAAAATGCATTTATTTATACATAATTTAATTATGTGGACATATATGTTACTTTTAGTCATTTGAAAGGACCATAATATTCGACGGTCTATACCCGTGATCCGATAATTAAATATCAGCATTTCCTTATTATATTTGTTGTGGAACAATCATAAGGTTCAAGTAAATGATATTAGGTAACATTGTCTTGAATTCATTTTGTCACCAAATAACAGCATGAAAAACGATTGAACTTTAAGGCCCAAAATAAAAGCATGATAAGTAACCGGTAGTTGGTTCCATAGGCCGAAATAAAGTAGATTTGGTGTTTGGTAACTTTTATTAAGAAACAAACAATCCTTTCTAATTTTCATCTTTCACCTCTCTGTCTCTTAACCTCTAACTGTACATAGCAAATTAATAACCAACATAACAAATAAGACACATGATACAACACTTACGTTGTGTATTTAAACAATCTCCTCAACCTATACGTGGAACACATTTTTTAACTTTATTTTGATCACACATTTGAAGTTGGCAATGCTGTTTATAGAAATATCTCGAATTTGTTTATCTGTTTCGATGAAACCGCAAGCAGTCTTTCTCTTACAGGATGTATAACGATTTCAAGTTTTGTGCGCTTAGGAAGCCATGAAGGTGTCAACCAAGTGTAAAATGAGAGTAAAGCTCATTATCTTCGAATAGGAATATTGAACAAGGATAACTGCTAAGTGTTGTATGTTTTAAAAGCTATTGATGATTTATTTTCAAAACTAATCTTCTAGTGTCATCAAAGTGTCCCAATAAGGATGCAATGTAAATCATAACTAATCATTATGGCATACCCAGAACAATGCTATTTAGTTGCAGAACGTATTTCTAGATATAAAACACTAGAAATGTAATGAATTTCATTAGGCTATCCTTAAGTAATCATATATGATCTTTACTAACTTAAAAAGCCTAACTCAACATAGTTCCAAAAACTATATTATTTGTGTAACTGGATTTGCCTCATAGTTCGAAAATTACAACTTACCTAGTTCCTTTAAACTGAGTTCCCTCATAGTAACTGGATCAATAGAGTCAAATGTAAATCTTGAGAAAATCACTTTAAGGTCTTACAAGTCTACCATTGAAAGATGTTTGGCTTTGTACCAACTTAACATTTTAAGCTTAAGGTATCTTTCAATAGTAGAGTTGTAACTTGTAAGACTCTAAACTGATAATTTTTTCAAAACTTACATTTGACTATATTGATTCATTTACTATGAGGCAACTCATTTACTATCCATGTATAAAATCTGTATAAAAAATTACCAAATAAAGTAAGATTCAATTGTACAATAAATTAGAAAACCTTTATAATAACCAAAGGGTTACTTCTCAATCAAATGATTGTGGGTTCAAGTTCTGCTTAGGACATGTGAGATAGTTTGTGGTTGTATATAATTAAAACTTGCAAAACATTCAAACTTAATACTAATGTTAGTTGATGAAGTGATCTAATTTGGATCAGCTATACTATATAAATTTTGGACATTTATAAAAGTCGCGTTTGTGAAGCTTACCAACGTCTATTTTCAAGAGAAGAACACCAGAGTTTCATAAATTGTCAAGATAGATTGTGTCTTTGTCACACCTTTGTGATCATAATTCTATATAACAAAGAAGAGAAAAGCAAGAAGGCGAGAAAGAAGAAGCTCAAGTTTAGCTTCAGACTTTCAGTTAAAGCTGTACTATCGAGTGGCCTTGTGAGAAACCTTCATCATGTTAAAATTAGGCAGAGCTGTATCTCTATGTGAGACGCAAATTCTTCGTGGATTTAAAGTGAAGATAGCTCGACCCTTGGAGCATCAAGGAGAGATGTAACGCGGTCTTGTTAATATGTGGTGGTTTTATGAAAGGATATTGGATGAAAGCGGCTAAGAAACTTGTCTCAAGGCCATCGAAAATAGTGAGGTAATTTATATGATGAGCTGAAAACAATGTATGTTGTTGACTTATGCATGTTTGTTTCCAATGTGATTAGCATATCGAACAGTAATAGTAAATGAAATAATAATAATCATAATCATAATCATAATAATAACATAATCAAAACAGTCTGACATATATTAAGGTTAACCACAAAACATCAAAATCATGAACCTAAACTGAAAGTTGAAACCACAGATGTCTATACGAGGAACAAGTGGATCAAGAAGGGAATCAGATGAATCACATACTAATATAGACATATCCACCCAACCCACTTCCTATGCCAATATTAACCTTTTTAAAACTAAACTCTTAATATTTCAAACAATAAGTAATATCTGCTAACATATGAACATAAACAAGCAACATTTCACCATAAACATGACTAGTTTATATTTTAAAACACACATTATATATTAGATAACATAACGTCTTACAGCCTCATTCCCGGCTTTTTAGGAACCTAATACGAAGTTGCACAATATCCATAGAAACACTTACAAGTCACTTAAATAAAAAGATGCATAAATTCAAGCTTTAAACCCATCAGCACTCTCACCTGCATTTGGTGAAAGATATATTAATTAGAACAATTTCTACAAGGAGCTTGTAGGTGTTTTCATAAATTCAAATAATTTATTTTTTCATTATCCTTAATACAAACAGACGGTATGAACACATATTAGTTTTAATTATCTCTACAGAAATGGTGTGTTATTGAGAAATAGTCGAACCTTTTACTAAAGTTATGTGTAAAGTCAAACATTGTTTCATATAACAGTAGAAACTGACTCGTTTCAAGCCAAACCCATTTTGGCCCGTTGTACAAAGGGCAATTAATAATTGAATTAAGATTTTCAGCAAATGTAGCTGCGAGTATTAAAACATTTAAGATACAACGTTTAAGAGGTCAGTCGACTGCATCGCTAAGGTTTTTAGATCGTTGTATGAAATTTACCAGAGGAAAGTTAAGCTGAAACTGCAGCATCAACAAGCTCAAAAGCTTGCAGTTCCTTAAAGTTCATCCATGGCTTAACCCACACCTTTGCTTCATAGGTTTTCTTCTCACCCCCATGATGTGCTTCCAGTGTGATAAAGTGCAGAGTCCCTGCTACCACCTGTTCCTTTCTGCTTATTACCCTCCTGAACTCCAAAAGTGAATTCTGGACCGACAAAAAAGGTTAGCAAACGTTGGATTGGTCCAACTCCCGGATGTTAAAAGAATGAGCACAATCGGTTATGGAAAATTTTAAAGACCTATTTTCAATATCTGTAGATCAAGAATACGATGTAGGTTTTGTTTATCTGTATCAAACTACTTCTAAGCTATTATACATGTAAAATACTCATAAAACACCATAATTTTAAACTGAGGATACACAATCGAACACGCACGATTCATGTGTGAGTTCATCCCAGTGACTTCTTTCCATACTTGTCTTGTAGGTGGACTGTGGACATGGGCAGGAGAGTGGACAACATGGCCCATTGACACTTTATTTAGACAAGTCGCAAGGCCAAGTGATGCAAACAATGAATCCAAATATCCTTTTTCAGTTATCTAAGAATTGCTCTAATGCACATGCCTTTAAATGATCAATAACAAATTTTACCATATACCTAGGAAACCCAAACTAAAAACTCCCATGAAGTTTTTCATGGGAGACCCTTTATTAATATAAGCATGGCGGACACACCCTATGAATTTATGTTTACTACTAATAAACAGCAGGTATACGAAGAGCGGGAGAAGATCCCAATTCAGGCAACTTGAGGGAAGTCAAGCCATTTGTAAACGGTATTCCCCAGGGCGTTTCCCAAGCCTTTTTGCTAGTTAAATTTATGTTTACCAATATTATGTCTATCTAAAAGTTATACAACAATGGTTTCACAAAAGTTGTAGATTGAAAACATTTTTCTAAATTTTCAAAGATAAACTGACCATTGTTTTGTTTCAAATTGTCATCTTGTATTTTGTACTCCGTAACACCCAAAGCCTAACCCAATAAGTTAAAACCATAAACGTTGATAACCAACCCACATGCCCTATTCACAATATGTGACGAATGTGCACTCACTAGGGCAACTACCCCTTTATTTTTTGTGTGTGTGTTTTAGTAACAAATACTACTACATGTAATTGGGCAAACCAAGCTAAAATTACATGGTTTAAAGTTTAAACATAAAACAAGACAAAATTCCGATCCTCAGAAAGAAAAATATATATACTAAAAGAGCGAAAGAAAGAGAAAAAAATGTTGAACCTGTTTCTTGTTATGCTCATCGACAGCAAATTGAGCAAGGCTGTCGATCTCTAGGCTGTTTTCAACTCCTTTGGGCTCGCTAACTCCTCCAACACTTGCCATTTATTTTACTTTATGGTTTTTCAAAAAGCAAATATAACTGCGTGTTTTGAAAGCAGAATTATGATGATGGATTTTATAGAATCGTAAACGTACTACATATTCAATTATTATTATTCCTTCCTAGTGGGTATCTTTATTTACGTCGGTACACGTTATCCATCCATTTAAATCGTATTAGCTTTTTTAAATTGCTACATATCCAAAATCAATTACCAAAACGGAATGGAATTACAAAAAACTACTTTTTAAAATTGAATTACAAAAAACTACCTTGAGCGCATTTGGAAGCAAATAAGAAGTACACAGAGCGCAAAACATTTTTGCTCTCCCTCTTTATTTGCGCTCCCCAAACCAAAAATTGAAAAACCATGTTTATCCTCTTAAATATAGTAAATATACTTAAAAAAACGGATGACAAGTAAAAAAAATGGTAGTGGAGCGCAAAAAGTAGAGGGAGAGCAAAATATTTGCTCTCCGTATACGTGGCACTTTAATGTCCACATGATATTTAAAATTGGGAGAGCAAAAAAGGTTGGGAGAGCAAAAATTTTGCTCTCCGTTCCCACTAAACCAAAAATTGGGAGCGCAAAAGATAGGGAGAGCAAAAAAATTGCGCTCCCATGCCACATATCGATTTCATATTTGATCTTAAAGTATGGAGCACAAAAAAAAGTGGGAGAGCAAGTAATTTGCGCGTAAAGTAGTTTTTGGTGACACAAAATTCAATGGTTTATTTTTGTAACACGGCTCCCTATATGTCTCTTTTAGAAATTTCCTCACATATCCACGCTACTTTCATAAAACTAACCATGTGTTTGGGATAATGCAAGCGGTTTATAAAATAAGTGTTGTTTATCACACATCATGCACATGCTTATATAGGATGATGAGCCTTTATAAGCCCAAGTTTATAGAAAAGGGGCTTATAGCTAGTTAAATTACTTAAATACTTTTAAAAATATATAAATTATCACGTAAAAGCTGAAAATATATGTAAATTTAATTTGATGTATCTTTATATGATTTTACATTAATAAGTTTCAGCTCCAATTAATTCGCTAAATATATTTATAAAAATATAATATTCAACTCTCGGCTTATAATATAAGCCTCAGCCTCAGCCCCGAGTCCAATTCCAGCGCCAGCTCTAACCCGTTACGCCAAACATACCCTAACTATTGCTTTTTAAAAGCACCAATTTCTGATATTATTACTCCAAATCAAACACATAATTAACATAGACAGAAAATACATCGTTGGTCCCTGAACTCAATCAAATTCTTAGGTTTAGTACTATATTTGACGAAATTGCACCGGTAGTCCCCAACATCCTTATTTTGCTTCGCTAGGGTCCCAGAACCTTAACGATCGTTAGTTGCAAGGGCTTTTTCTTTTTTTCGGTATTTCTTATCAAAACAACCTATAACACATTTTGGTCCATGAACTTTTAATTAGGGCTGAACAAATCACCCGAACGGACCGGACCGACCACATTCGGTCCGGTCCTCGGTCTCGGTCTTGGTCGGTCCATACCACAAACCGTCTATTTTGCCTTGTTAGACCGGATCGACAGAGACCGGACCGGACCGACCACAAACGATCCCGTTCTCGGTCTTGGCTTTTGGACTAATTCGGTCTCAGTCTTGGTCGGTCCGGTCCGGTCCGGGACCGATGCCCACCCCTACTTTCAAATGCTCGAATTCCAAAAAAAAAAAATTAATAATAAATGAATAAAATCATGATTCAAACACTCTTCTTCTGCAACCTCTCCTCCACCACCACCATTATCATTTATCTCAAATATTTATTTTGTTTACACGATACACCTATTTTGTCATGGACTTTCATCATGACAATCATCTTCATATATATCATTGTATCTTTGTATCCACAAACGTTGCAAGATTTGAGCTTGAAAATCTATAAGAATTAAGGGTGTGTTTGGTTAGTGTCTATGGGAATTGTGTATATGGGTATCAAAGGTAATATTCATAGGAGGAAAGAGTCCCATTTTTGAATTTTTCATTCCATCACTTACGTTTTAATTCTTTAAAAAAATAAATTGAGGTGAAACGAGAAAACACAATATACTTGGTCTAGGATAAAAAAATACACAAGTAAAACATTTATAGTTTTGTTTATTTTTTTTAGTTGGAGAATAATCAAACCCACATTTTATACCAAACAATATATTTTTTTTGAAAGGCTACCAAACAATACTTTTTAAACTATCATATCCATTCTTACTTTAACCCTTAATCAAATATATATCCTTTGTTAGGGACTTCATTAGTCAAGTTTGGGGGTACTAAAAAAACCCTAATTCTCTCTCCCCATGGGGGCGATTTCCGGCCACCCATTCCCCTACTATTTTGATCAGTTATACAACCCTTCAAATCGCCTCTCTATTATTCTATGAATGATATGCAATCGATTTGGTCGTTGTTGTTTTTTTTGGAAGGGGTGTGTCGTGGGTCTCAATCCATTATATATTGAAATCGTTCCTTGTATCTAAACCCTAATCGTTTGTATTGTTGATTAATCGTTTTTAGGGTTTCTTTGTTACCATCTAACGAGTTGCTGTTATGATCTATCTTTTTTATTCGTTACTTGGTTGTTATGGGCGATCTAAAACCTATCCCTAACTGCCTTTTATTCATTATTATGGATCGATCGTTTGGATAGGGCTGCTCGCAAGAATGAAACCCTAGTTTTAGGGTTTCGTATTTTATGGTTTTGATTGGTCCTGCTGTTGTGGCGATGTTTCTGCACGTTCCCTGCAAGTTGGATTGTTTAATCCATTCTTTCTTGTGGGTCGATCTGGGGATCGTTAATGGTTCTGGTATGCATGTTCCTGTTCGATTTGATGTCTATGGTATGTGGGTATGAGAGAGGTGCAGGTTCATGGTACGTAGGGTCTGTTTAAACCCTATGTCATGATTGATTCATTAGTTTGTTCTTCGGTTGGGGCAAATCAGTTGTAAGTTAGGGTTTTGTTAAACCATATTATTCGTTATATTGGATCCTGTTGGTGTGGTCGAACAAACATTATTGATGATGCATAGGATCGAGTATATCTGGTTGTGTATATTAGGGTTTCGTTTTGCCCTATTATTTTGGTTTGTGCCACCTGAATTTTGATGCTGATTATGTTTATGGGTGGTTTATTCATGCTGATTGTTGTTGTCCTTGGTCATTATTGGAAGTTGTGCCCATGGCTTGATAGTTGCAGGTTGGTTGCATTGTGTTGTTGTGCATCTGGATTTGTATTTGCACGACGTATTGATGATGGTTTGAAGTTGCTACTGTGGTAGTGTCTTGGTTGTCTACGTATTCTTTGGTAATTCTTATTGGTGTATGGTGTTGCATCTAACCATACACTTTTGGAGCGAGCTTATGCTTGCTGCTCTATCCGTGGTTTTAGAGTCTATCACTAAAGGTTGTATGAAATTTGTGCACTGAATTAAAATTTGATGATCCATGTGTGACAACTCGTATTTTCAGGTCATATTTCAAAACATTATTCATGCTTCATCATTTATCGTTTATCGTAAACTAAGTTTACGAGTTTCAAATTCGCGTAACCTTAGTGGTTTAGCTGCGAATTCATGATCATATCATCGAGGACAGTTCATATAGACTAGGTTTAGTCTACATTTCATTAACATCATTTCCATCATGTTAGTTCATTCATGATTTTTGCATTTCACATTAAACGCGTAAATTTCATATTAAATAAACGCTATCGCGTAAGTTATTATTTTGAACATTTAATCCGATACTTCCAAAAATGATTCCGACATATTTTTATACTTATATTAAGTTTATAAAAATGATATTATGAGTTTACCCAGTGTTTTAAATTTATTTTGTATATAAATCGTTAAATTTATATTATTACGACGTAATTCTTAAAAACTACACGATAATTATTATTTCACTCAAATTAGGCAAGAAATGTATTTTTACAATTTTTATGACCTCAATATATATTACTTTGATCCATTAAAATTTATTTCTAACTAAAACTACCCTAAATGCTTAAATATGAATACACAAAGCTATGAAATAAAATGTTATGACATAATTATTATAGACATAAAAGTCTTGATTGAAAGTCTTATACTCCCACACCTTTTGTCTTTCTCCTTGACCGGTACCAACACACACAAGACACAATCTTTCATTAGTTTATTAGACAAAGTGTACTATGCATCATGCTACCTTTTTGAAAAACTCGAACATTAAGCAATGTATGCAATCTAATCTTTATTGATAGAAGATCTATACATTAAATGCAAGGAAAGTCAAGCAAGCAAAAATCTCTTGGTCACATCTTATATAACTGTCCTAATTCTTATAACTCACACACATTCTCAATTTATAGCACCTAAAGAAAATGGAGTACAAGTAACCAAGTTTAGTAATTTAAAAATGGAGAAAGTTATAAATTTCAAGGCAAAGTAAAAATCGGACATACATTTTGGGAAGCTAGGAAAAAGGGTTGTAGATTTTTGGAAGGCTTTTGGTTTGGTTAAAAAGGGTTAACGTTGAGTAGTTCTTGGTTCTTGGTCTTTCACTTGTTCACCTACAACTAGTAAGCATATCATTTTCATTTTACATCTTTCATTATCATTTCATATTTATTTCATCATTTTTGAGCAAAGCATGCAAGACTTATGGATATTTATACCATTTTTACATTGTTTTTAGAGTTATACATATATAAGTCATCCTATAAATTATCCCTTGTTATATATTAGTTTTGATGATGTTTAGGAACCCATGACACCCTAATAAGGTGTATGGTAGGATTAGAATAGCTTCGGAGTTGTTTTGAAGGGATTGGAATAGGTTTAACACGAGAAAAACTCATTTTAACAAGTCGTATAAAGGGTCTGATCTTATTTTGTAATTCTGGAAAATCCGACAGTAGACATAAATTTTTGGCCTAGATATTTAGAAAATATACTTTAAAACGAAACCGTGACCGCTTGAACGGATTAAAACGGAGCTATAACGAAGAAGTTATGAATTTTTCAAGTTTGACGACGAAATATATATATCCTGAAAATTTCAGCAAACTGTTTTTGTTTTGTACGAGTCAAAAACGAGTCTTAAGCGTTATAAATTATTTCGACTTATCAAAAATATATTAGTATACTTTGATACGAAGCTAAGGACGTATAATACGTGGAAAACGGATTTGTAACGACTAAAATATACACGTTTTCACAAAATTGCCGTAACTTTATTAGTTAAGAAAAACTATATTATTTTTATTAGACAAGTGTTACGGTAAACAAGTGACCATATTGAAGGCTATTTTTAACGTTGATGTAGAACTTTTTGTAAAGAGATGTCTTCTAATAAAAGTGAGATCACCAAGCATATTTTCCAAAATGACCAACCATTTGTATAGCGGAGTTGTAATGAATTAACTACGGTTGCTTAAACTTTGCCGAAATTCACTTTTAAACTACATTTTGGACAAAATCACCATACTTAACCTATATTTTTCTCTATGAACGAGACCTCTAGGATAAAAACTTAAATGCCAAAACTTTGAGATTATGATACAAGCTTTCCAAAACCGTTGTGTTGGGAATTACAAGTTTGAGTTGATAAAGACAAAAAGAATGAAACAAGAGGGACTTAATATGACAAGAAGGAAACCTACTAAAAGATGGAAGGGCTTGCTTGCAATGAAAGTTTTATTATTTAGTCCTTATTCTCTAGTATATAAAGAGGACATAGGTGTAGGTTTTTAATTAAGTCTTCCAATAATGTAGTCGACTAAAAGGTGTGTGTTTAGCCTAGACGTTAGGGGAGAACGTTTAGGGTTTTAGATTAGTGTGTCCTAGGCGTATGGTCTTGTAAACGCCTAGGTTATTAGTTTAGTTAGTAGACGTGTTCCTATAAACATCTAGTATTAGTTAGAGTTAGTGAATGAAAAACCTTGTTCAATAACAAAGTATTGTTTTGATTATTCCGCTGTGCATGTTATTAATCTTTGTTATTGATCCCTAGCCGAGCTTATAAACGATCTTATCACGTTGAGTTCGTTTCCTAACGTTCAACGTACACCATTTTACGACTAGCTTTTCGAGGCCATTTTAGTCACTTTCATGAAATTTCCAACGACATTATTTTTCGACGAAAAGTTATAATTTCCTAATAAATCATTAAGAAACTATTGTAGGATGTCATTTTGACGTAAATACTTGCAAAGTAATTTAAGAATGGTCAAGACGTCAAAAGAGTATTTTTCGACGAAGAGTATTATTTTCAAAAACTCACAAGTGGTATAAATATCGTCCGAATTGCATGCATAGCATTACATCATGACTTATTACATATCATATCATTCATAATAGGTCAGTTTCGAGATTCACGCTACATTTCAGTGTATCCACTTTTGTCATCATAATCATGGCAACAGGTGAGTTTTCATAGCCCCGATTTATTCAAGTTTTTACTTTATTTCAAACCTACGGGGGAGAATACATTGCACACCATTTTTATTACGCTACCAAGTATGTCAAATTCATTGTATTGCTTAAGTTACCGCATTGCCAGTTAAATGTCCCCATTTCATAAGCATGAATCGTTAATTTCCTAGAAGCGTGGGTGAGTGGATAGATCTATCGAGGGTGACACCTCCATCCGGGTTGGTGGATCCCAACTAGTCATACGGATGCATTTCATTTCATAAACATTATTTGAGTTGTTTGGCAAGACACTCTGTTGGGGCGAACATCAGTCAGAGCTTCGGTGTCATGTGCTTAAGCAATTGTAACATCATTTTGTGACGACATTGTCATACATAATTTATACTTGTGGTAGTCGTATTAACATTTACATAAACTCTATGAACTCACTCAACCATTGTGTTGACACTTTTAGCAATGTATTTTCAGGTATCTAAGGCATTCACTTCATGGCATGCATGTGGACATATCATAGAGTCGCGGTGACGACGCGTCTCACATGGGATTTATACACTTTAAAAACATCGTTTGACTTGTACTAAACTTACTTTCCGTGCATAGTAACTTTCATTTGGGACCTATACTTTGTAACTCTGATTATTTTATTAAATCAAACGATGTATTTTCCAAACGACACTTTAGGTCGTTCAATATAACTGTGATTGTGATGCTATGACAGTCAATCCCCAGGAATTCCATTCCGCTACAAAACAGGTAATTTGGGGGTGTGACAGATTGGCATCAGTGCTTCGGTTATAGAGAACTAGGTTGCATCATTGACCCTAGACTATAACTACATCATCATAGCATCTCATCATTTCATCATAAGTGCATATTCACTTTACATGCGGTTTATGCCTACATTTTTCGAGTTATTTACTTTCATTTCACATCGATTGTCACATGGATGCCCTTAAATACCCATTTCATTATCCTTTCTTTAGATTCTAACGTGGAGAATGCCTTGTCATTTCCTATCACAATTTTAACATCAATTGATTCATCATCGATAACGTCGAATGCCGAGATAAACCTTTAAATAGGGCGAAGTCACTCTCACTCCTTTTGTTTCACCACTAACATGTCGAGTTACACTTTATTCACACATTAAGTCACTAAACCATCGTACATTTGAAGCATTTACGACATCTCATAACCCATCTGTTGGGAACCCGTCGATCATTTTGAAAAATAACCTTAAACTTATCACCTTCTATCACATCTCTTTAGAGCGCTTATTCTTAACATAGGACTTGGCTACGTCTCATTTTTCCTCTTATTTTGAAGAGTTATGGCGCCGAAGAAAGCTGCACTAGAAATGACACCAGTTGCTATCCAAAGGTATGTAGATGATAGTATAGCCGAGGCACTAAGGAAAGAACGAGCAACAGTAGCTGCTGTTACCGAGGCCGCAACTGCTGCTGAAACTGCTAGACTTGCTTACATCAAAAGGTTTCAAGAGTTGGCTGTTCTTTGTCCAGCTATGGTTTCGGACAATGAGAAACTATTGGAAAATTTCATTGGAGGACTTCCACAAAATATCCAAGGAGATGTAACTTCTTTCGATCCACAAACAATTGAAGAATCTACCCGTATGACTCAAATACTCATGGCTCAAGTTGTGAAGAGGGAAAACATTATCGACAATAATTACAACGACAACAATCAAACCAACAACAACAAAAGGAAATGGGAAAACGACCAAGGAGGTTATAACAACAACAATCAAAACCGTAACACTAACCATCATCAACAACAGAATAGAAGGCAAGAAGCTACTATGGTTTATGTCGCTGCACCAATAGAAGGCATAGGTTATGCTGGAACACACCCACTATGTAATCGATGTAATTTCCATCACTCGGGTCCTTGTCCTGTCAAGTGCCACAAGTGTCAAAAATCGGGACACCTAGCCAGGAATTGTAGAGGTAAAGCCGTGGTCACATGCTTCGAATGTGGGGAGCAGGGACACTATCGGAATCAATGTCCTCAAAACCAAGGTCAACAAGTTGAAGGTGCTCATGGGAATGCATACATGTTAGGAGGAGGAGAAGCTCGTCAAGGTATCAACGACACGGAAGACTAAAGAAGTTCGGAAACTAACATTCTTATTTTCCTTATGTATTATGTCGTACTAAGTTTATGTCTTCCATCGTATCCGAAACTTTATAACTTAAAGATGTACTACTTTTGATAAACCACTCGTTGTAAAATATTCTCATCTATCGTACTTTATTTTCTTTCCGATTTGTTATTACTCACGAGAATTTTAATTCCTTTTACTTTAACTATCATTTTAACGACACAGTTTAAATCTTTGTAAACATTGAGAGTTATAACAACTAAACCGAACGTCACATCATCGTTCCTTAATTATACATAGCCTAGCTAACTATGTCTAATTTTGGAGGGATCATGTTATGTTGGGAGCGGTTATTTATAAATCTTAGTGCAAGCAAAATTTTCACATATTTCAGAAAGTCAAAGTGATACTCACGAAAGATTCATCCAATATTTTCTCTACTATGATGTTTTGTACGCTCTCAAACATCGATAACCATAACGACACTTCCTCATGTCTTCTCTCCTCGATATTCATCACAAACTCAAAAATTCGATAGACTAACACGAACTGAATTCAGGGACTGAATTCCTTTTTGGTTGGGCGAATGTGACAACTCGTATTTTCAGGTCATATTTCAAAACATTATTCATGCTTCATCATTTATCGTTTATCGTAAACTAAGTTTACGAGTTTCAAATTCGCGTAACCTTAGTGGTTTAGCTGCGAATTCATGATCATATCATCGAGGACAGTTCATATAGACTAGGTTTAGTCTACATTTCATTAACATCATTTCCATCATGTTAGTAAAATATTTGAATTATATTCATATTTTTATACAGCCTTAGTAAAAACCTTCATAGCCTAATTTACAAGTTTTATTATTGAATGCGCTATCGCAAATAAATTATACTTTAAATGCGCAAATTACACTTTACGTTTTTAGTACTTACTTGATTGTACTACCTTTACTACAATTACTTTACATCTGATTTGGATCAGATATACTTGACAGGAGCTACTATACTAGTACTTAAGCGTCGATTTGGTGATTCCAATGCGCTTAAACTTTGAGCATTTGAATCAAATGCTATTTGCTATTTACTACTTCGTACTTATTACAAAACTTTATACTGGACTTTTATGCTCAACAGTGTAAGCGGGTTGGTTTTTCCTTAAGTCAGGGACTTAAGTCAAGCACAATCAGATAGCTTAAAAACTCAAACACTACTTATAGCTCCTCTCTTCTGTACTCCTTCACAGCAATACCAATAGCTACAAACTCTCGCATGTTTTGTAGTATCATCTCTTTTATAACCTACTTAGAAAGCACTCATAGTGAAACTGAAAGACTTTATACACTTTTAAAACGAACGTGATTCTAAATATTTATTGGCGAGGGTTGTATTGTACTAGGGAGGTTTTAATCTGTATCAATCGATCCGATACATATTAATTC